>VZSF01001695.1:917869-1017380 GCA_013398295.1 Chionis minor
AAAAAAGGGGGGGGGGCAGATTTAGCAATCCACTGAAAAGATTTGATGGGTTGAGTGAAAATGTCTGTTGGCTGGAGGACACAGGGACTGGAGGGAACGAGGACAACAGTTGTAGGAATGCCATGGGTGGAGGGATAACTGCCCTGCTTAAGCCAGTTTCTGGGCACTGGGACACTGTGTGAAACCCTCCTCTGGAGCTGGTGTGCCCTGGCAGTCCAGCACCAACGTGGCTGCAAGAGGGAAGGATGATGGGGTAGCTTCTAGGGACAGCTTTGTGCATGACATGCTCCTTCTCCAGAGCCTGAGCTGGCCTGGGGAGATAGCCTTGAGGACGGCATCAAAGTATAAACAAGCAAACCTGGTCTGCATCCTGGGAAATGCTAAGGAGAGAGGCTTGTGCTGTAACTGTGGGGTGATTCCTGCCCCAAGCTGGGGGAGGCGTAGGGGAAGTGGAATATCACAGAAATATCACTATGGCTGTATCTTTAACAGGAAAGTTGAATCCCTGGCACGAGAACTAAAAAGACTCTTGTGAAATGACAGTGGGAGAAAGTGTTATCTGAGGACCATTTTTGCTTTAATACCAGGGAAGGGTGTTTGCTATGAGCCGAGGGCTGAGCTGCTGAGGACTGACAGAAGCAAGGCTTATCTGTGCTTCTGGAGAGCTGTATGCTGGCGGGAAACAGCAAACTGTCCTACAGGCAATTCTCGTGACTCATTGGATGACACAGTCCTTGTCCCAAAATGCTGCCCTTCATGGATTAAAAGAGAAAAATATATATGTACAAAGACTAAAAATATCTCAGCATCCCTGGTGCGTGCCTGACAAAAGGACATCTCTGGCGGGTGCACCAACGCAGCAGGCATGGGTCTTGCAGAGAAGACACATAATTCTCTGTGCTTGCAGTGTTCATCCTTACGCAGTACAAGACAGTTAAAAATAGCTTGTACTACATGCTACCGGTCTCTTAAGACCAGTCAAGGAAGACTTACAAAACCATCTCAGGTGCATTTTTACACAAGCAGCTGCGTATGCCTTGTTTTTCCTTGTTTATACAAGTCAAGAAGTGATTTGAAGATGTAATTTGTAGCATGGTGTAAGATACAAA
Source organism: Chionis minor (assembly GCA_013398295.1). Taxonomy (NCBI): domain Eukaryota; kingdom Metazoa; phylum Chordata; class Aves; order Charadriiformes; family Chionidae; genus Chionis; species Chionis minor. Next base: position 918,979 of record VZSF01001695.1, read on the forward strand.
ATAAAGCATCAGATGTGCCCCAAAAACCTGATTTTTAATTTTGCTTCTAAGGTGGGATCTGATGTTTACTGCAATGAGGAGAATGAGACAGTGGAGACTTTAAAGTTTGTCAAGTAAATCTTTGCCAACTTTATTGCTATCATATAGTCAATAAACCAAACCATGTTACTGAAGCAGTTCACATCTAATAGCTGTTTGCTTTTTTTTTTTTCCCAAACACAGGATAAAAAGCTTGGGAAGAATAACTCTGGGATTTCATAGAATTGCACTGCAAAAAAACTTTTGCACCTTGATGAAACTGGTGATGAGATCTAAAACCCGAAATAGGATGAACATATATATTTATAAAGCTTTAATGGTCTGAGCTGGGAGAGGAGGTACTGCTGTATTTGAATGTCCTAATGAAAGAAAAAAGGAGCAATAAGCCTGTAGAAGCAGCTAGCATTTCTCACCAGACTCCTAACGTCTGTGATCATTGAGAGTTTCAAGTAATAGTGATGACATCTAGTTTGTTGTTCTCATTCCTGAACCTTCTTGCCTGTAACAGCACGGAATAATCAGAAATGCCTTGTGCTCTTGGCTGCTTGCTTTTAAATTAGCATTCTCAGGCAAAATAGAGAATTTTGCTAAGCACAGTCACAGAGTGGCAGATTTTAGGTTTTACTCTTCATTCTAAAAATTCTTCAAAGCCTGAGTCTTCTCAAAAGAATAATTAAAAGGAAAAAATGGGTTTGAAGTGCTCGCGGAGATGGCCCTTGCAGAGGAGAAGGCTCCTATGTCTAGACTGCTTGTGCAAATCTAGCCCTGAGGTTAGTTTTTAGTCTCAGCCAACCTCGGTATCTTATCACACCAGAAACAGGTCCATCCTGGCTAAATTGCTGTGCATCGAAAGGAGAGGGTTAAGCAGCTCACAGGGCTGCTGACAGCCTTGAACTGGGCAGAATGAGAAGCTCCCATGCCTGAGCTCTCAACTGAGTGCCCTTTATCAGCTCTGGATTCACACCAAGCTGAAGGTGCTAAGAAAAAGTGGCAGGCATGCATGTGGTGGCTGTACACTCACAGACTCTCACACTCTCCATACAGACGTATATGTATGCAAATATATTCTTGTGTAAATACACTGCATTGCTTCATCATTACATTATTTAGATGTTATATATATTCTATGTAGTCTGTAGTATATATATTTTACATCTACAGCTCTCCTAATACGCATACGGGTATCTATGTATACACATACACACATCATCACAGCATTATTTTAAATTCCAGTGGTACTGGAGTTCCCGGGGACTTGTGAGAACGCAGTAATACAGCCGGACTGTCTGTACATGCTGCGCAGAGCCGCACACCATCTTCTTCAGAAATGTTTGTTTACAGTCTGCCAGGTAAACTGTTACGTACAAAGCTGCAAGTACCAACAGACGCTGCCAGTGATGTGGCAACCCAAGGTTGAAGCAGGTGACGATCACAAAGCTTTGCCTTAAAGCCACTCCTAGCTCATGAGAAGCTTCGAAGATTAGAGCTTGCGTCCATGCACCCTTAACGCAATCAGATGAGAGCACGATACAGCCCACACGGACAAGGGATGAAGTAAAAGTGTGGGCGTTCACTGGCTGCTGGCAAGGGGGACAGTAGCGATGGCTGGGGCGATGCGCTGGAGCAGCGAGTTCAGCACACACGGCCGGATTTGCAGGTAGCCCTAGGTGTTGCCACTGACTGCCAGAGCTGGTCTCCTGTCCATCTTTCCACCAGAGAATCACAGTTAGAGTTGCCCACGAGTGAGAGGAGATGCCCCTCAGGCCAGCCGAAGGCCCTAGAGGAGGAGGATGGTGACTGCAGGTTCCAGACGCCCCGTCGTCGCAGCCTCGCGATGCAGTGAGACGGGTATTCACACAGGTGGCTTCTTGCAAACTCACCAGTCATGATTCGCTCTGCCATTCCACCACAGAGGCTTGGAGATTAGAGTAAGGTCCACAGAGGTAAATAAGGAACAGGATTCTATAGTTTACATCTGACGGGTCTTAAATATGCCATAAAAGTCTGTTCTGCTGCTCAGGTACATACTGAGAGCCACAGAGCCAGCAGCTGGGACACAGCAGGTACCACAAGCCCTGGATCCCCCCAAAGGGAAGGAATGTATTGTTTTCCTACGGATAGAATGGGCTGAATATAATCCTTCTATGTTTTATATTGGTATCAGGATCCATACGAGTTCTTTAGTGTTATTATTGTTAATTATTTAGTCTTATTCTATTAAATCCGTTTACATTTCAAACCTCGGGTTTCCTTGTTTTTTCCCAATTCCCCTTCCCAGGTGGGGAAGGGTCATCGAGTGATACAATAATTGTCTAAATGACAATAAATTGTAGTGGATTTCTCAAACCATAACATTCCAGATAGATTAGATTGCATTTTACCAAACTGAAATACACATTATTTGGTTGTGCCAGCATTTTTGCCGATTCCCCCAACATTGTCAACAATGATTGTTTTCTTCTGGATCTGTCCTGAAAAAGACAAAGATCCAGTGTCAATTTTGTCTTATCTTTTATATCAGTCAGAATACAAGTTAAGATTAAGAAAGCTTCCTTACACAAGTCTAAACATATTGCTACAATGACATCATGTTTATCAGCCAAACTTCTCAAACTAATTTAACATTACTTTTAAAATGAGAATGTAATATCTTTCATAAATCTAGGTTATGCAACACTAATCCTATTACCTTCCTTTAATTATTTATTAGTGGATCACTGTACCAGTTCTTCCAATATTATTGGAGACCGGCACGTTGGTAATTAAGGGGGCCTGAAGTACCAAGCATGTGGTGAACTGAACTCCCATCCAAAGCTCAGACAAGGCACTTGAGGAGCAGCACAACTCACACCATATGTGGCAAGCCTGAAGTAATCCGATCAAGGGAAAAAGTGTGAATTTTTTAGGGTCTGACAGACCTTATCTGACACAGGGAGGCAGAACCATGAACGCCTCTGGGGCAGCGGGCAGTGGGAAGGCACCATGGGCTCATCCTTTTCCACCTGTCCTGTCCACAGCCCAGGACACCATTCCAGCCCCCATCACCATGAAATGCAGCTCTGCCCTGCCCTGCAGACCCTCAAACCAAGGATCTCATTGCCTGGGGCTGCCAAAATCCCTGATTACATCCAGTGGTCCTAGGGCTTTCTCACAGGCAGCGATTCTGGCCAAACGGCTGGTCAGCCTGGTGGTGCGGTCGGCCATGACCACCACCGCCATTCCCTGTTTCCTCCTGCATCCCTCTACACAGCAGCTTCCACTAAAGCTGTAGGCACAAAACGGGCTCCTAGCCTTCCGTGTGTCCCCAGCAAATGTGTCTCCAGCCATGTCCTGGTGGCCTCCCCAGCTTGTGAGTGCCCTGATCCCACAACATGATCCGGGCAGGGTTGCAGAAAGGTGCCCAGTAGGGCAGGGTCCTTGATGATGTCCAGCAGCAGACCACTCAGGATGGATGCAGTGGAGTTTTTGAAGCCTGAGGAGCTCCTGGCAGTTCCCCATCATTGTGGGCAGCCTGGGATGATCCCTGTATCCCCATCCCAACCTGGTGGACCTTGCAGGAGAGAGAAATGGTGTGGACTAGATGGACAGCCATTGTGGCTGTGACCCATGGGGGTCTTTCTTCCTGACTGGAGCTGCCCTAACCAGTCACCACCGTATCCAGGCGCAAGCTCAGCAGGGTACCGAAGGCTGGGACTGGACACCCTGGCAGTGCACTGGTTATCTTCCACACCCCAGCAGGGCCTCACCAGTCTCACATATTCAAAGCTGTTGCTTGGCAGAGGGCTGACCAGACTGGGCTGCAGGTGGCGATCGTGGTGATATCCTCACTGTGGGCACTGATGCTTTGGCAATGTCAATGACTGCACCCAAATGCTGAGAGCTGCAGAGCAACTGAGATCCTATTGTTCCCTAGCAGTTGCTTGTTCATACTCAGAATGGGTGAGTAAATGTAGAAGAAATAGTGGGAAGATGTTGAAGCCGTCATCGTGTATGAGAAGAGTGGTCCCGTGAGGATGACAGGCACAGCTAGTGCTCTCTCCTGTCCCCACGGCAGAGAGCACAAGGGCTGAGTAAAGCTCCACATCTGCCCCATTCTGGGTCTGCACATCTCCCTGACAGGGGAGGAGATCCCTGGGCAGATTTCATTTGCCACCCAAGCAGTGCAGCATGTCCGAGGGCACGCGGAGGAGTGGTGGCACCAGCTGAGGCTCTCACAACATCTGCATCCCACCAGCAAGCAGGAGCAGCTTGCAGCAGCACTGCGCATAGTCAATCCCCACCCATTTTGCTGTCTTCCTCTCTCTCTGTAGACATACATACATAAAAGACAATAAGCAAAACATATATATACTCATATATATAAACAAACACACCCACATACTTCTCTCTTACACACACATATATATATATATCTCCTTTCTAAGAATAGTCTGGAAATCGTGTTCACAGTTTGCTGGAGCCTCCGCAGTCAAATCACACAGTAAAGGTGTAGTGTAAAGCTGTAGTCAGAAAGCAATTTACCTTTCCAACTACTCCTTTATAAACTGAGTAATGTTCGCTCAGGGGTAAGGTAATATCTATTTGCCAAAGAACCAGTGGCAGAAGTGTTGTGAGACAGTGGAGTCACAAACGTTCTGCCTTGTAGTGCTGTCATGCCAAGATGAATGTTTCCTACACCACTGTCTTTTACTCTGTTTTTAAGAAGTTTCTGTTGCTTCAATAATACTTCTGTGATCCGTACTAGTGTGTGAAGGCACCTTGTGGTTCCCTTCTTTTGCAGGGTCTATGCATTTTACTGGAGAGGCGGCGAGGGCAGATTCCAGCTGGAGGATATGGATGCTGTATGCAGACATGCCTTAGGACAGAGTGTCCCAGGGGTTGCCCTGACTCTGCAAATCCTCCAGGTCAGAAGTAGAAATATACAGTCATGGTCTAGAGCAAAAGCAATCAAATTCTCTATAAGCTGCCAAAAAAAGCATCAGCCTGGGTTGTTCCAGAGAGTGGGCTGGCATGGGAGCCCACACAGGCAGCTCTGCTGCGAAAGCCTCAGGAAAAGTCACTCCTGGAAACAAAACACCCACTCTAGTGATTTTCCTGAGGGAAATCTCTTTGAAATAGCACTCGTCTCCTGAAGAAACACCCTTCCTTGGGACCTGGCGAGGAGGATGAGGTGGCAGCTGAGCCCCTGCTCTGTGTAAGGGCTGTGCAGGAATGCCGGGGCAGGGCACTGCCGTCCTTGCCGGAACAGTCTGATCAGGGCACCGGTGATAGCAGATCACAGCTCCAGCAAGATCATGCCAGACACCAAGCTAAGGGGTGTCGTGCAAAGCACAGGTCCTGTGCACAGTGCCCAGCCATACTCTTCGTATAGATGTCCCCGGAGCAGGGAAACCCTTGTGGGGCAGCCACAGGGACTGCTGCAGCCCAGATGTGGGTTTGTGATTTGGGAGGTGAGCTGGAGGGTCATCCCCAGTGAAGTACACTCCATGGCCTATGGTGAAACCCTGGGCTTGCTTGGGTAATGAGGGCTGCACGTGCATTGGGAATGGGCTTTATGTTCACTTTATGCAGAGAAATGTCATGCCCTTTTTAGTTTCCAGTTTTTAACTACTTTGCTTGTCCACGTCTTTTTCTAATACTGCAGGCATGTTCCTGCAGCTAAGCTCTGGCATTGCCTGGGCATTTGATGGTGCTGTGCAAACCCCAGGAAAACCCCTTTTGTTCTATTTTTCCACCAGGCTGCAGCGGCCAGGACAGGGCTGCAAGCTTACCAGGGAACCCACTACTTCTGCACTGCTCAGAGCCACACAGATCAAGCCACGCTCTCCCACATCGCAGCGAGACTGGGAAAGCTTGTCCTTTCCTCGTGCTGCCCCAGAAGAAATGTGACTGAGGGCACTTGGCCAAGACCTCATCACCCCGGTAATCCTTCTGTTATTTTGCCTGCATTAACAGGCGGCTTTGCTAGATGTAATGCTCAGGATAAAAGCCAATTTCACAGACCCTGGCGCGTGCGGGAGCGACCCGGGCTGCAGGCAGAAGCGGATGCTCGTGCTCTCCCCTGTTGCCCACCAGTGAGCTCGGCTGCCTCCATCCCACACTGCCTCCTTTGCTGTGTCCCACACAGCTCGGGACCAACTTCGGTCCAACCCTTGCACCTGGCATTTTGCGAAGGAAACTGTCTCCTTTGATCTGCTGATCTTTGATCTTCTAATACAACTGAAGATCCTGAATTAATGCTGTTGTCTTCCGTGGCTCTGCCTGTCTGACAGGAAGCCTGAGTTCCAGATATTCTTTTGTTCACTGCACTGTCAAGATGCTCTGATAAGCGGCTTTTTTGCAACTGGTTAAATAGGAACCATGTGCGGAGAGCAGAGTTGATGGGAAGGTGACAGCAGTCCCTGTTGCAAGGATTTGGCTAATTATAGAGTAGCAGCTCCTCTGCTGATGTGGATTGTCACAGCCCTGCTGGAAAGCACAAGCCATAAAAATTCACATCAGCTGAAGACTCTTCACATCAGCCAAGAATTTGCTGCAGCTTTGTCTCGCTAATATAAATATTTATGTGGACGGATCTGGCTCCATCTTGAGATTTGATAGTCTATGAAATACCTATGGCTTCAGACCTCCTCCTCGCCTCTCTGCCTCATTATAGCTCTAACATAAGGTATTATAAACAACAGAGCTGATTTCCTGACATTAGGATTTTTATTTGAGTCTTGATTCCATGACAGTCAGATCATATTACTGTTGGTAACAATTAAGGTGCACGTGGATTGCCTTTGTTATCCTGGTGGATACAGGGTGCTCAAATTTATTCTGAAGCACCAGGAGATCCAGCAAAGAACTAAGGTAGTTTTAACTACATAGTTAATTTCAAGTTGAAAACTTCCCTGTGTCTTTCTTATTACCTTTAATAGAGAAGTGGCATCACAGACCACATCATCTGGAGGAGCTATGAGCTGGAACTCCACCTCTGTTCATGCCTGTGGTCTGAAAACCTCTGCTCAGTGCCACACTGAGGCACACAAATACTGTTTTTTAAATTTCTTGGGGCCTCCAGCTGCACCCCCGGGCAAGGCTGGAGCTGCCTCAGGCTGTCAAGAGGAGGTCCTCAGTGCCCATGTCCCAGACAAGATGCAGGCTTGGCTCCAGCCTGGACAACCTGGGGGCTGACTCCCTCCACTACTCTCATAATGCAGCTAGCACACACTGACAGCATCAAGTGTCTCATTATATGCAGAAATGCTGAATACCAGCCTCATTTGTTGAAGGCAAAAATGGTAAATTGAATTCCCTCCCATGCCAGAAGAGGATGTGCAAGCACATCTTCCAGGAGGCGGGGAGCCTGCTGGCAGGTTGGGGAAGTACCATCATGCTGGAGCTGTCTAATGGCATGAAAATGGTATCAGACACCTCAGGGATGTCAGAGGACCAAGGACACAAGCAGCTGGCACTGGTCTGGCGGTCCTTGTGCTCACCCAGTCAGGGGAGCCCCAGTTTCATCTCCTTATTGCCCAGGCTGGCCTGGTGTGGTAGCCTGCCAAGTCCCGGGATAAAGTTCAGGAGCAAGCATGGGGAGCAGGACTCAACCTCTCTTCTCCCTCCTGGGCAGGCACTTGGACTGGATCCGGCTGGGATGGAGTCAACTTCCTTCACAGCAGCCTGTACAGTGCTGCATTTTGGATGTGTGGCTAAGCCGGTGTTGACAGCACACCAGTGTTTTAGCTGTTGCTGAACAGAGCTTGCAGAGCACCAAGGCTCTCTCTTTTCCCCACTCTGCTTCCCGCCAGCGTGGGGCTGGCAGTGGGCAAGAGACTGGGAGGGGACGCAGCTGGGACAGCAGACCTGAACTGGACAAAGGGATAGTCCATACTGCATAATGTCATGTCAGCAATCAAACCAGGGAGAGAAGGAAGAAGGGGAGCTTTGGGGCTTCTAAGTTTCTCAGAGACTGGCTCGGCACTGGTCTGCCTGTGGGAGGTAGAGAGTGATTTCCTTTGTGTCACTTGTGGGTTTGTTTCCTCATTCCTTGACCTATTAAACTACTTTTATCTCAACCCACAAGTTTTCTTGCTTTTGTTCCTCCTGTTCTCTCCCCCACCTCTCTTGGGGAAGGGGCAATGAGGGAGTAGCTGGGTGGGTGCTTGGCAGCTGGAGAGGTCAACCTGGCTCAGCTCGTTGAACGCCTGGCTGCTAAGTGACTTCCGAGTAACTTCATGGAGGTGCGTGAAGCGTCACCAGGAGGGCCAGGGCAAGAGGGATTTAGTCCCAGAGATGCCAGCCGGACTGGACTGCCCAACAAACATGGGCAAACCCTCCCAGGGCAGGTACAGAGTCTGGGCACCGAGATGGGGAGTTGCACGGACCTGCTGCTCTACATGCGGGCAGAGCCTGCAGGGCAGGGAGAGAGGTATCTGTGGTGCCTCCCGGAGCAGGTTTGGGGGGGAGTAATTTTTGCAGTCACGGACATAAGTACCTCAACTCCCCTTTGGAAGTGCACCTTAGCAGGGACCTTTCCTAGGTACATTCCCAGAATCAGGCTGATAGACCTGAAATTGCTGCAGTCATCTTGTTTATGTGCTGACATTGCAGATTTCCACCGGAAAAGCGTATCAGGCGACACCATTCCAACCTCATATAGCAAATCTAAGAACAAACAAGCAAACAAATAGACCAACCCGGAAGACAGTTGTTTACTACCAAAGTACCAGCTACTCTCTGAATTACAGCTCCTGAATCACCTTGTCTGATAAGAAATTGGAGGGACTGTAACAGTAAGTCACAGCAATATACTAGTTTGCACATCTTTCCATTCTTGATTTATTCCTCTATTAGTTTTAGACATCATAGGTGTGGATAATAGATCACAATTTCAACAGATGACTGAGGAATTCTGAAAAGGTGACATAAATGGAAAGAGAAGGAAATGGGGACAGGCTTCATGCACTATTGGAAGTGTTAGGTAGGAAGGTACAGAGGAAAAACTGATAAGGAACCATTTAAATACCTAGAAGAAATGCCAGCATGTCCCTAAGAAGTACCTGCTTTCAACCAAAAATGCAAACCTTTTTATGTGTTCACAGATGATTAGTGCCATCAAATTTACCTCACAGTATGGTTAGAAATTGCTAATTTGTTGTATTTTGAAAACTCAAGCTATCATGCAAGGGGAGGGGAGGCACATGGGCCACATTTTCCCCTAGCCCAGTTTTAAAGGAGTGAGTCCTGCTTGGTTCTGTGAAAGAAAAGTCTTTGATCATCCACCCTGATGAGTCCTCCCTGGAGGTGCCTGCCCACAGCCTTAGCTGTGGATTTGTGCTTACGTCTTGCCTTGCCCTCAGCTTGGCAGCTCTCTAAGGCTTGCCTGGAGCACCGACCACTTTGGGTCCCATCCTGAGACCGTGGACTCTCGTGTGCACTGGAGAGGGGTCCATGAACACCCCAACAGGGTGCAGGGTTCTGCACTTCACCCTCAAAGGGCCAACGCCTCACCTGTAGGCAGCCAAATTCTTAGTAAGAGTTGGCCCTAAGGAGAATGCATTTTACCTGTCGCGTGTCATTCAAACCCTTGCATACAGGCTCACATTTCAAAGGGAACTGATGAACCAGCTGGTGTTGGGAAGGAACATAATTTTAAGCTGGGATGCGTGCAGTAACGAGATGTATTCTCAAGTGCAGAAAAGGACACCTCCAGAGAGCAGAGGAATTAAGAGAAAGCAAACCAAGGTCTGTAGAAATACGATGTGTTACATTCAAAGGACCAAGGATGTGCATCTAAATTCCCTGCAAAATGAAAGCTTTGGAAATGACAATGGCATGCATTAAATATAAGTCAACACAAAGTATTGACAGAACAATAGAGTACAATGGTTCAACTTACTGAAAAAAAAAAGCATGAAGCTCAATTTTTATTCTCTATTTCAATGTAATTCTAGAAAGAGAAAATATATTTTCCCATGAGAAAAAAACACATTAATGATTCCTTCTTTTCAAAAGCAAGCGGGAGAATGCAATGTGACAGGTATAAATGTGTGTAATGTGTAAGAATTCTAACTTAAAAGATTTCAAAACAGTGACAACTCAAAACTCACAGTAGTAGAAAGATCACATTCCTAAGATGCTGCGAAATAATTGGATTCATATTTAGATTTGAATGAAGCTATGGAACCAGAGAAACTACTGGATCAGTGCCTGCCAAGGACAACAACTTGTTTGTCTTATGTGAACATTATATTTCTGCCTCCATGGGAGGAGGAAGGGGGATGGTCTGGTGCATAAGGTGCTAGTTTGAAATCTGGGTTCGATCGTTTGTAGCTGTCCTCTGTGCCCCAAGACATGTAATTAAGGTGCACAACTGAAAAAGCATTTTCTTGCCTAACTCCCAGCAGGCTTCCAGTAAGAGATAGGAAGGAGTCACGCACTCCTCATCTGGGCACTGGGCTCCTTCTGCCGCAGTTTACTCTTTGTAAATGAGGATAATAGTGTTTCCCTTCTCAAAACTACAACAGCAGGTGCTCAGATACGATGACAATGGGAACCAAATTCCATACGTACATGTTGAACATACTATATCCTTGTGTAAGCTGGCACAGGGAGGATGCAGGAACAACCATCAAACTACGGATGAAATAAAAAGAATAAGTTTATTTTTGTTACCTTGCCACTGGGGGATCCCCAGAGCAGCACCTGGGCTGAGGCACACAAGTGGGGACACAGGCACCACAGAGCTCAGTCCACACCAGAGGGTCACCAAACCTGCTGGTTTTGCCTATATATCAGGGATTCACGCAGGCGTAATCTACCGCTGTGCTTTGATCTTTCCCACAGCAGGGGCAGGAATCTCAAGCATCTTCCATAGGGTGCCTCTGATTCCATCACAGGCCTGTGTTACCTAAACACAGACAATCTACTTGCCCAATACACAAGGCTAAACAACAACTACTATCATATATGAGTTTTTCTACACCCCAGCTGCAAGCCGCTTGAGTGTGTTTACAATCCTCCTCGCCAATCTTCCGTTATTTTCCCACAGTACTCTATATGCACGTGTATTTATGGCCCAGGCATGAAAATATGGGAGATCCTGAGGCAGTGGTGACCTAAGCAATTTTTTAGAGGTTGCTGAAGTGCTTGTAACAGCTTAGTCAAAAGGCTTTGATAGATCACATCAAGCTTTTTAAGTGCTTGTCCCATCCTGTAAGGAAAGTTTGTATTTTAATAGCCGAGTGGCATTAGCATCTTCCAAGCTCAGGAAAAGTGTTATGCCACGAGCAGGGGCCTATCTTTACTCCTTGGTGGTTTCCATCTTGGCTAAGCTGTCAGGAAAGTCAGTTGCATGCGAACCAAGTGTAGTCTGGACAACTGTGCTTTAATGTGAGAGGATCCTGCTGCTTGACACATGCCCAGCATCTTCAAGAGCCAAGCCATCAGCCATTGGTTAGACAGCAACCCTGGCACATGCATCCCCAGCTACTGGTGGCCTCAGGCTGGTTCCAGCAGCAGCAGTTCTGGAGGACAAGGGCTAGAGCTACCATGATTCTCACAAGATGGCGGATGAGTTAATCAACTGGAGCTCCTCAGCACAACCCCTGCCAGAAAAGAGGATACCAACATATTTTAGACATTCAGATAAAATCAGTTAAGACTGGAGCAGCTCTCAAGAGATCAGCTAATCCAGCCTCCTGCCCACAGCACTTCTGAACAACAGCTACTGAACATTTTCTTAAATAACTTGCAGGGATGAAGATGCTACTGTAGGAAGCTCAGTGTGGGGCAGAGTGTTTAAAGTGCTGCAGAAAGCAAGAGATCAGGAGCATGGCTAATTCGTGCCCAGGGACAAGAGGAAATCAACCATTTGAGCCCCCAGGGATGTCCCAGCTGCTGACCTACAGCCACACATGACAGGTCAGAGTTCAGCAGTGCAGAGGCAAGGCTGGAGCTAATCCATAACACAAAGTCTGGGAGCAGGTCACACAAGGGCACTCCAGAAAAAAGCAGGACTGGGTCCTACTCACAGTCCTGCCAGTTAGTATTTGTCACCTTGAGCAGCTCACACTTGCACTTCAGTTTCCACATCTGCAAACCAAGGCAAATAGCATGTGCCTACTTCAATAAGGCCATTTGCCATCATACTGCAAAGAGCTGAGTGTTATTTAGTGTCATTAGTGCTGTCTAATTCTGCGTTATCTTCAATAAATAAGGATGTGGTGAGATGAGCTCAACAACCAAAAAGCTTTTTTCTATGCTGAATGCCCGGTGTAATGGGACCAGGTGAAATGGCAGCTCTGCTCAACTGACTCTCATCCTTCAAAGGGTTTAAGCAGAGCTTTTCTTGTGCAGCATGAAATCGCGTTGCAGCATTGACCGCCAGTCCCTCTGAGAGCAAATATAGTCCCTGCCTTGTCTTGTTAATAAATGCTAGAACACAGAAACAGCTTCACATGGTTTAACCTCCTCCTCCTTCACAGTCACCAATAAAACCACCTGCCCAATTTTACTGGTAAAACATTTCCTACTGCCTAGGCTGTTGGCAGCCAGAAAATACTTTTCTCCCTGAATTAAAATTGCAATGTATTATGCAAGCAGTTCATCAATGGAGAAAGAGCTAGAAGCCTGCAAGAAATCAAAATAGAGCCCCACACAGAATACACACGCTTTTTTTTTTTTTTTTTTTTTTAAGGACTATAAAGGAACTGGCCTGGCCAGTTGGGTTAGCCAAGATTTAAATCCCTGTGATATTAAATGACACAGGCATGACACAACTGGTTTTGAATAATGGCTTTTTACAAATTTGCAAAACATGGACAACTTTTCCCAATGTTAGGCTTGGCTATTTTTAGCTCATGGCTAAATGCTAACTCCATAGGAATGCTGTTCCACCAGAATATTGGATGGTTTATGGGCAAACACACATCTGTGAGGCTGTGGACCATTTTACTTTTATGGTGCCAGATCTTTTCCCCAACAGATGTGAGATCCCCCTGTGGCAAATTTAAGCCCTCTGACAATAGGCTTCCCATTTGCTGGTTACTTACCTTGTACCCACAGGATTTCATGGGCTGCAGGTTGAGAGCTGCCCATTTAAATATCAATCAACTTAATTCTGCAGAAAGATTCCTTTGCATTTGTCATGCTGTGAGAGAAAGAGCTCAGCCACTCCAGGCTGTAGGGAGCAGGGCAGTGGAAGGAATAACTTTGGTAGTTATGGCCTGGTTATGGAAGGCTTCTTTCCAGAATTTCATGTTTCAGGGATCTTCTGGGATGCAGAAGATCTTTTGCACAAATTCCAGGAAAGCTCTCCATGAAGTAGACACCTTTGGGATTAGAATCATAGAATCACCTAGGTTGGAAGAGACCTTTAAGATCATCAAGTGCAACCATCAACCTAACACTGCCAAACCCACTCCTAAACAGTGTCCCTAAACACCACGTCTACCCATCTTTTAAATACCTCCAGGGATGGTGATTCAATCACTTCCCTGGGCAGCCTGTTCCAATGCTTGATAACCCTTACCATGAAGAAATTTTTTCCTAATATCCAGTCTAAACCTCCCCTGGCACAACTTGAGGCCATTTCCGCTTGTCCTAAGGATTAGCCCAGTGCTCATTGCCTATTCCAAATCCTTTCATTGAAGCATGTGATATAAAGCCTGGTTTTAGGGTTAGAAGCTTTCAGTCTAAGCTGTACATGTGGCATTGCACAAGAGGATGTACAAGGGAAAGAAACAAACTGCATTGTTGGACATGGATGGATTTTTTGCCAGCCCTTTGGTTTGGAAAGTTTTACCTCTGGTTTTGAAGTTTTGGCTTACAGTCATCTCACAGACTTTACTGATTTCTGTGATCTTTGGTCCTGTAAATATTAACTGCTGTCAATTTGTTTGATATGCCTGTTGCTGATCAAGGGTCCAAGTAGTATGAACCTTAACCTAAATAATGCAGTGTGACTTTTGTTTGGCAGGAGCCAGCAAGCATGTTTCGGCTCCTACGTGATATGAATCACAAGTGAAACCAGAAAACATGTGTCTGGAGTTAGTTGTATAACAGCAGGTCTACGTTACACAAGTGCAAAATCCTCTGCTGAAGGACTGTAAGTACTTGGGGGGGACACTTGTAAGTCAGGGGACACCGCTAGCAATGACAGGGATGTTCACCAGATTCTTGTCGGACTTTGCTTACTCATTGACTAATTAAAAAGAGCTGCCAAACTGGTGCTTTCCCCTTCCCTTCACTGCAGGCTGTGTTTCAATCGCATTAGAAAAGCAAGGAGGGGTTCTCAGAGTTTAATTTTGCCAGGCTGTTGTTTTGCTCTGCTCCTCGCCGTGGGCAGGGTCTGCCTGCGGGATGGGGCAGCAGTTGGCCGTGGCTCCCTGGCGAGCACCGCTCCGTGCCGTGCAATCACAGCCAACATGGTCCTTCCTCGCTGCCCCAAACTCTCCCCGGAGGCACTGTCCAGGTCGGGTTTGTCTAACCTCTGCGAGAGGCTGCTCCTCCGGGTGCACCTCAAGGCAGCACTCCCTGCTGTCAGCCGTGTCGGGGTCTGGGAGCCGTTTTGGGGAGAGCCTGAACACCAGTGCAGCCCTCACCACCCCACTGCGCACTGGAGCTAGGGCCATGGCGCTGAGCCCTGCTGCAGGGCATGGGGTCAGGATGGGCTGTGCCAGTGGCGCACTGGGCACTTGTGAGGCCAGAGGCAGAAGCGACGGGTGCAGCGGTGGGAGCAGAGGAGAAGCCCCTTGCTCCCAAACCACTGCCCCGCTCGGGCCGCCAGCACCACAGCCCAAGGGTTCATCTGACAGCTGTGCAGGAGAGCCCTTCTTGCAGGGGGAGGTTCAAAACAGCATTTGATGTCATGTCACGTCAGCGTGGGTTTCCGCCATGCGGGAGCGCTCCCTTCCATGCTGTGCCACACGCTGCGGGGCAGGAGCCCACCCAGCTGTGCCTGCAGGACACGGGGATGCAGCCCCCTACTGGGGCTGGGCGCGCTCTCTGCTGGGTTTACCTTGGGACAAAGCACCTGGAGGATTTCATCCATCCCTTGCCACCTCCTGCTGCTGTTTGATGCTCAGGGCTTCTTTTTTAAGCAGAAACAGTCCAAACAAGTACTTCACAGTTAAGGTGACTCATGGCTCAAGAAGACATTCCTGTAGGTTTTAAAAGGAAACTATAATCTGATTTTTGAAGCTTGAGCAGCCACACTGTATGCTCCAGACATGCCCGAGTAACTTGTAATAACCCTCTGTAGAGGTTAGGGCAATGCCGTTTAAAGATGTTTCTTTCAGGATGAGAAAAAGAAAATGATCCTGGCCCAACAGACACGAAAGCACTGAGCGAGAAGGGGCAAAGCGGTTTTCCATGCAGTAGAGCCATTGCACAGCGCTGTGAGCTGAGGGCCCAGTGCAAGCACCAACCCATCAAACGCAGCGACCCAGGGGTGGTCCTGCTGCCCACCAGCCACCATGCACCCCACAGCACCACGGGTCGGGGTCCCCATGCATCTCCGTATGCCTCCTTACACATTCCCGTTTTCTCCCTGAGGTACACTGAAGGGAGCAAAAAAACCCCTCCAGAATCCATTGGGTGCTCGGGGAGGTCACTGCCTTAGCCCCATCGTGTCTCCACCATGAGACTGTTGTCACTTCTTAAACATTTGTCGATGGCAGGAGGGCTCAGCCTGCGCACACCCTGTGCCCGCTCGCACCGCTGCATCCCGAGTGCCAAGGAGCGGGAGGGCTGCTCTTCTGGTTTGGTAGCATTTCCTACCACCTTGGCAGAGGCCTGAGCAATGACAGGGGTGGAGTGGAGTGGGGTGACCGGGGATCAGGACCACTATTTTTCCACAATAGCTGCAGAACAAAAACATGCCGGCGCGAATCAGCTGGTGCACAAAGACAAACACGCTCACAGTCACTCAGTTCAATTAAGCTTACATCTACATTGTTCTAAGAACATCTGCTTTGTGATGCTCAGGAGTTTGACAATGCTGAATTGAGGTTCAGTTTTTGCTTGCTAAGGGGCTTTTACAGGTATCTTAAACCTCCCTGGCAGGGTTTGTTGAAAGATGTGCTATGAGGGCGGTGATCTCACAGCAGGAGGCAACGGATTAGCCCGAATGCCTGAGCCACAATTACCACCCCTGGCAGCCCGGTGTATGAATGCAGGATAATTGGCACCTAACGTCATGGCACGGAGCGGGTCTGCAGAACCACAGTGCTGCCGTAGGTCGCCCTTGGGAGCTGGCTGGGACAGCTTCTGTAAGAAACCAGGGTGTGGGAGAGCCTCGGTGCAGTGATCCCCACCAGAGGACCACCGTGCAGAGAGGAGCTAGTGACCTGGGGAGCAGCTAACCTGTGTGTGCCAGGCTACCCCGTGGCCTCGGGACCAGCTTCACTGGCTGGTTGTGACACAGGCGCCCGCAGGCAGCTCCCGCTCGGTACCAGCCATTATGCCACCAGCATGTCCTTGCCTTTATCCAAAACCATGGCAAGAACTTGTGCTGTGAACATCCTTTCCGATGAGCAGAGCTGTTATTTTGTAGGAAAGCCCTGTAACAGCTCAAATCACCAAACTGGGGTCTGCGTGGCGCGCTGTGTGTGGGTGCTCCGCTCAGGGTTCCTGGCATCTAAAGGGATGTAAGATTATCTATGCCATTTCATCTTTATAGTGCTAGCTCTAATAAACAGCATTTTAAATGATACCTTACAGAGTCTGAGTGCCTTTCTTACAGGGACCACCATGGACCAGTCCCTCCTGGTGCAGCACCTCAGGCAGTGGGTGCCAGGATGGGAGGAGGCACGCTGCTCCCACAAACGGGGCGTCCTGGAAGGACAGAGGAGCAGCCATTCTTTTCCATGGAAATTCATAGAAAGGTCATTTTTCCAAGCTGTCATAGCACTTCCGGTAATAACAGCAGTGTCTGGCACATGCTTGCCCACCATCCTCCACAGAAATAGGCAATGAAAGTGCCTTTTTTGATTTTCAATGTGGATGAATATTTTTTAAAAAAATGGAAGATCATGAGGAGTGATCAATAAAGAACCCCCAGCATTTGGCAATCCACCTCTTCCATAAAGCTTCTGGTGTCCATGTGCCCCGTACTTGGATGCTGGTCATGTTTATTTTTGGATCAATCCATGCAATGTTATATCATTTCCCATGCAGAGGTATTTTATTACTCCACTCCACTGCCTGCATGATATAAGGGGCAAAACACAAAACTATGATAAAACTGATAAATAATAGATGGGATCTTTAGCTGTCACTACTGATTGCTCTCTGGAAGCCAGGAAAGCACTCACCAGAGTGCTCTTGATTTGCAGCTCATAAAAGACTTGCCTTCAAGGAAGTTAAACCAAAATCAGAACAACTGTAATAATTACACTTTATGACTGCTGCCATTATTATCAGCTTCAACTGCTAGAATGGGAGAGGAGAGGAGAGGAGAGGAGAGGAGAGACCAAATTGGAATGAAAACCCCTTGAGATTTTTNGGAGAGGAGAGGAGAGGAGAGGAGAGGAGAGGAGAGGAGAGGAGAGACCAAATTGGAATGAAAACCCCTTGAGATTTTTTTTCAGCAAATCTGATCGCAGCACTGAGATGGTATAAATGCATGTGAACATTTCTGTTCTGTGGCTTAAAGAGGCTTGTTCCTGACCCTCTAACTAGGACATATTACTCATTGTGCTGTTCATATTTATAACAGGTTGTCACTACGTCATCACAGGAGAAAAATAAGGCCTTCTAAAAGCATAACATTTCCAAGTTGAAAAATGTTTTGTCTTCTGCCACTTCTTGCATCTGCGGTCAGAAAACAATTACTGAGGAGAATCTCTCCCTCCTTCACCTTGTGTATTTGGTACAATTTTCAGGACATAAAGACTATCCCCATTGACTGTGCCTTTGCATAGTCAGTCAGCCCATTAGTTTTCCTGGTATCTGTCCAGTTCTTCCGTCTCATCGTAAAGGAAACTAAAAATACAGGGCAGCATGAGCACCACATTTTGGCAGAGGAACTCAAGGACATGCAGAGGATCTGGAAGTATTTTGACTTCCCTCCTTTTCCTCTTTACTGCTTCACTTCCCCGCACATTGCAATTTGAATCTCCTAAATTTTACAGTAAAGCATTGCATCTCGTGTACTAATAGATTGTCTGGGAACTGAGGAAGGGCAAACCATCTTAAGGCTTTCCACAGTCTCCATGCCAGAAGAGTTTCACCCGCCCCTCCATTTATTTATGACTAAGTTCAGGAGAAGGCACCCATATAGTGAAACAAAACTGTTCTGAGCTTTTGGGAAATTAGTCTGCCGTTGACAGTCTCCTCGGCTCTGCAGCAGGCTTGCACAGTAACACACCCAGCTTGTCAGACCCTTACCTCCCCAGTTCCTCAGTGGCCCAAAACATGCAATGAGCATCACCTTAGGTGCCAGCTGGATTCTGAGACGTTAATTCATTAAGGTTAATAAAAAAAATTAAGATAGAGGTGCAATGTGTAGACTTTTATTCAGCAGATATTTACGCTTTTCGATAGAAATTACTGTAAAGTAGGTCACAGATGAAAGAGAAGAGAGATGTTATTGTGATGATAATGCTCTTTCAGAATATAGCACACTGCAGGTAAGACGTTTCTTAATGCCTGCTGCGTCAATGCAGCTTTTATTAAAATGTTGTGATTGAGGGAATTTCTTAGAGCAAACTTTTACAGCAGGTAGATGGACTCATTCTATATTAGCCAATAATGTCCTAGCTAGAAAGAGATGAAAATTTTCTAACAGAATGGCGTGCATGGGAAAACACAGTTGTGTTGAAATCCAGAATCCCCAGGAAACAGGATGATTTCAGTGACATTTCATAGGAAAAAAATGTAAACACCCATTTGGGTAAGGCTGGAAGTTCCATTTTGGCACCATCAGAACAGAACATTTTTATTTCATAGTCTAATAAAAATATTTCAACATTCAAAACATTCACATTCAAAACATTTCAATATTCAACATGCAAAATTTGAATGCATCCAAATCTTTTTACATTGTGATCTCATTCTGAGTCTTCAAATTCTGGACCTTCCTGTGAAGACTCGCAGATTCTTGCTTGGTGCTCTGCAAGTGAGCTGACTCTGGTCTGTGCCACATAACTCAAAACAGTGCCGGGTCCAGCCCTGTTCAATATATTCATCAATCACCTGGATGAAGAAATGGAGTGTACCATAAACAAGTTTGCTGATGACACGAAACTGAGAGGAGTGGCTGACACAACAGAAGGCTGTGCTGCTATTCAAGCGGGACTTGGACAGGCTGGAGAGTTGAGCAGAGAGAAACCACATGAAGTTCAACAAAGGCAAGTGCAGAGTCCTGCACCTGGGGAGGAATAACCCCAAGCACCAGTACAGGTTGGGGGCTGACCTGCTGTAAAGCAGCTGTGCAGAGGTACCTGGGAGTCCTGGTGGACAACAGGATGACCATGAGCCAGCAATGTGCCCTTGTGGCCAAGAAGGCCAATGGCATCCTGGGGCGCATCAAGAAGAGTGTGACCAGCAGGTCAAGGGAGGTCATCCTCCCCTTCTACTCTGCCCTGGTGAGGCCACATCTGGAGTACTGTGTCCAGTTCTGGGCCCCCCAGTTCAAGAAGGACAAGGAACTGCTGGAGAGGGTACAGCAAAGGATCACAAAGATGATTAGGGGGCTGGAACTTCTTTCTTATGAGGATAGATTGAGGGAGTTGGGTCTTTTTAGTCTGGAGAAGAGAAGACTGAGGGGGGATCTCATCAATGCTTATAAATACTTAAAGGGAGGGTGCCAGGAGGAGGGTGCCAGTCTTTTTTCAGTGCTGCCCAGTGACAGGACGAGAGGTAATGGGCACAAACTTGAATATAGGAAGTTCCATCTGACCATGAGGAGGAACTTCTTTCCTTTGAGGGTGGCAGAGCACTGGCACAGGCTGCCCAGAGAGGAGGTGGAGTCTCCGACTCTGGAGACATTCCAATCCCAACTGGACGCCATCCTGTGCAACCTGCTGTAGGTGGACCTGCTCTGGCAGGGGGATTGGACTGGATATCTCCAGAGGATCCTTCCAGTCCCTGTGATTCTAAAACCAAAGTTGACCCTTTAGTTAGGAACATGCATTAAAAGCTTCAAGTTGAAAATTAAACACACGTGATCATGAGCTTCTTCACTGAAATGGCACCCAAACCTAGCATTGCCTGAGCAATCTTATTCTTTTCCCACAGTCCTAAGAAACATTTCTACTGCAATATCAAAGTGCAAACCCTGGATCAGCCTTTGCACGGTTTTACCAGATTAAAACCTTTGCAAGGTTTTACCAGATTAGCTATTTTGGTTGAGTGTAGGGCAAGACAATTCTCTCGGTCAACACTGTAGAAAATTTATAGAAAAAAAATGTTGTCGTTGTAGTTGTAGAAAAAAAACCATCTCTGTTGACAGAGTGCTGCAGGCATGTCATCATTGCTGGCATGGTCTGAGGCCAAAGAGCAGGGCCCCTCCCTTTCTGTGCCTTACATCACTGAGGTTGGATCAGGCCACCAGCTTCTGGTGAGCAAATAGACTCTTTTCATAAATGGGGCCAGAATGATCTGTTTTTGAGGAGTCTGGGTGGAACAGTGGTGAGCTCAGATAAAATTCTTGGTGGAACTGGTGTTGCAATAGCAGCAGAAAAACCCTCTGCTTATACCTGCTGGGGTTTTGGAAGTCCAGCTCATGTAGCCAGGACCTTGCAGAACAGGTTAGATGTGATATGGCCACAGCCCAGACCTGGGGTCCTGGTCAGTCCTTTGTAGCACCTTTCCTTATGACCAGCGTGGGGTCTCCTCCTCTAGTCCACTTTGTGTTTCTTCAAGTAGAAGAAATTTTCACCTACTAGCATCCAGTCAGTAGCCTGTTTTGCTGTCAAAACACAGCTGAAGGTGACACTACTGGGAACTGATTAAGCTTGTCATTAGAGGACAAATGTCAAAAACTTGAAGGCACCACACCAGTCCAGGCAACCAACCTAAGGCCACAGCGCTACAAAAATGTAGTTGCACAATCTCTGGTCCAAGCAAGTGAGACCATCCACAGTTCTGGGAGAGCAGACAGCCTGCAAGGAGGAGAGCAGCCAGGCTGTAGGAAAGCAAGGGTTGAGCTTTCTGGAAATAAACTTTAACCAGAACTAGGTGGAACCTCCCTCCTCAAGGAAGGGGAGCCCCCTTGGCATTCCTTGTCCTGTCCTGATGGGTGCAGGCAAGAGGGTGAAGAGCTCCAGCCTGAAACCAGAAGTGAGCAGCGATTGACTCTTGGTCTGTCATTGCCCTGTCACCTTTCTGGTGACATCTAGGCTATTATGGAGATGAAAAACATCTCTGTGGACTTTCTGTTAAACAGTAAAGGCCCCAGGAGTTTGGGTTCATTCTAAAGTGAATGGTGGACATTTCTGATTTCTCAGACATCTGTAAGAGCAAAAACATCTCCATCTGGGTGTTCCTCATGGGGGTTTCAGCTCCAAGACCTGTTCCTGCTACAAGAAGGTCTCTGTGCCTGTGTGGCTATAGCATGCAGCATCGGCATGTGAAAAGTAAATGCATTTAAGATCCTCTCCTACTGTAGGCAATACAGAGTTTACCTACTTCTATCTGCAAGGTCTGGGACACCAGTTGGTGAGTGAGTTGTCTGTTATTTTACATGAACCTAAATGCCAGGGGCATGCTCATTATCTGCCAGGGTTGGAGCAGTATCTGGGTCCCAAGCTGGGGAAGCACTTGTTGGCAGAGCCGGAAATAAGCTGAAGCACTCTTCAGAAGGGAGGGAGAGGGCACCATGGAGGGTGCAGGAGACAATGATTATTGGAGACAGGCAGTTTGGGCTCCTTTAGTACCTTCTCTTTTCACAGGAAATCCAATGCTACCTCAACACTTTTATGCACGTTTTCTTATTGCTAATCTAAATTGCGCGATGTAGATCTATGACTGCTCCCACATAACACAGCCATTTACTTTGAGCTAGCAAAAACATATAGAGCCCCCACATCCTGAATCCTTGTTACAGCCTGAATCCTTAGACAAAAGAAGAAATTCAATAAGAAATTACTGAAAAACTTGTTTGGTTGGGGTTTGGTTTTGTTTTCTAAAGTGACTGGATTCCCTTCATCTTTTTTCTCAGTTCTACAGATTCTTCTGACTGCAGAGCCAAACGACGGCCATGTAGGCCCACATACCACAGGAACAAGAGAGCCACCAAGAGGGATGTTTTGACAGCTAATGCTGAAATTACAACAGCAACCACTTCGGTTTGCTTTGAAAAGCCTTAAGTGGTGTTTATGCTGAAAAAAGCACATGTAGTCAAACCAGCAAGTCTTTCCTAAAGCATCTAAATTGTTACTTCATTTATAAATCCACTCAAGACTTCAAGTAGCAGAAAGCATATAGGTCTTGACAGTCCTTGATAGCTGTGTAGGACTCAGATGGAGACCATCCAGCCAATACTACCCACATACTGGCTGGGGCAGAAAGACATCTCCAGGGCTAATGATGTAATTCCTAATCAAATTAGGTTTCTCACTGCATGCAATAGAGTGGGAACATGTCCCTGCCCTCACCTTTCACACATCCAGCCTATAGGGTGGGCGGTGGCAATTGCACAAAGGATGCCCTTTGTACAACTTCAGAACACTTCTCTGCCTCTCTTTTCCTAGAGACCAGGACTCATAGTAGGTGGAACCTGTACCCTCCCATGTGTAGCGAGGGCTGCTTATGCTTCAATGTTTTTGTAGAGGATCCCTTTTTTTTCATATATTTCAACACATTATTCCATCAGTTGATTAAGTTTTCTTTTCCAAACGATGGAGTCCTCCTTGGACACCGACCATTGAAGAAAAAGGCTGATCCTTTGGTCCCTCAGCTTTTATACTGAGCATGAGGCAGATGGGATGGAATACCCTGTTGGTCAGTTTGGGGTCACCTGTCCTGTCCCCTCCTCCCTGCAAGTGTGACCCCTCTACACTTTTCCTCTTCCAACCCTCCAGTGGGAGAAATACCAAAGTTGGTTGCCCTTGGGCGTTATAGCAATAAGTATAAGCAAGGGCCTCTCTGCATCCTGTGCCTTGACATCAACTATAAACATGGGTCTCATCACTCTGAGAGTGAACAGTTTCTGCACAACATGCTGTTAATTTCAGCAGNCTTTTATACTGAGCATGAGGCAGATGGGATGGAATACCCTGTTGGTCAGTTTGGGGTCACCTGTCCTGTCCCCTCCTCCCTGCAAGTGTGACCCCTCTACACTTTTCCTCTTCCAACCCTCCAGTGGGAGAAATACCAAAGTTGGTTGCCCTTGGGCGTTATAGCAATAAGTATAAGCAAGGGCCTCTCTGCATCCTGTGCCTTGACATCAACTATAAACATGGGTCTCATCACTCTGAGAGTGAACAGTTTCTGCACAACATGCTGTTAATTTCAGCAGTTAGAAGAGGCCTAGCTAAAAAGTAAAGTTACTGAACAAAATTGGTCCCATTTTACCTCAAACCAGGACAGAGGGCCAGGATTCAGAGGGTTGTTTCCAAGCTGGCATATGCCAACACTGCACTGGGAGAATTAAGAGACCTCTGGCATTACTTGCAAATACCAATGGAGGAATGAATCAAAAGCACGTTGTAGAAAATGCTTTTAGCTATTGAAACAAAGACGTATTTGTGACCCATCACTAGAAATAAATAGCCTTGATTAGTCAGCTGGGTTTGCATGAGATTTTTATTGGAATTTGTTCAACTTGAGCATTAAAAACAAACAAGCAAACAACCAACAACAATAAAAAAAACCATAAGAAAGTGACCAATGGTTCAATATAAGACAGAGATGACAGAGGTGGACAACTGCTTCAACACTGTCCCCTGCAATAGTAGGTACAGACTAATGGCGGCTGTTCTGTGAACTTTATAAAATATATTTGGCCAGAGCTAAATTCCTAGCTGGTGAGTGTTCATGTAAAATAATACTCTGTTTAAATTCAATTTGAAAACACAGCAGGAGGTAACTGTAACTGCTACAAAGGCTCAGACATGGTCTGCCAAGGGGTTGGGTGGCTACGTCTCCCGGATGCGCCCCGAGGTGGGCAGAGACACACTGGGAGGTCCCCATGGAGAACCATGGGCTTGGTTCCTGCCTGTTAACACAACGTGTCCCAATAAACCCCAACATTCCTACTATGTTTTTAAAGAAAAAAAACCAACAAAACCTCCAAAAAACCAAAACCAGAACATCCACACATTTGTGATATGTTAGAATATGGAGTTACTGCAACGATCTGGCTGTTGCGCAACGATGCCCGGGCCGGATGATGGCCCCTGCTGCCATGCCTGACCACAGAGGAGCTTGTTCTGCCTCCAGCTACTGTGCTGCATTTCTGCTACACCTCATATGCCACCTAGTGGCTTCCGAAGCAGGAAATTCCTTATTAAACATGACTTTCAGACACACGGCTTCTGCCAGTTGTTCCATATGTCTCAACCTCGTTACTGAAGAAGCAAGCTGAGGTGCAGCGATGCAGCCCCGACACCACTGCAAACCTCCCCTGCAATGGCCCATCACAAGAGCCACCTCTCATCAGCCCCAGCAAGTTCTTGCTCCTCATTGCACCCTGAGAGACACCTCCCCAAGAAATTTCCACCACCTTGGGTTTTGCTTACAGCAGTCCCCTGTTTGCCCGTCATGTTCAAAGCCTTCCCAGAGCCCGACCCCCTTTGGCTGCCCTCCTTACCCCTCTGTCCCACCACCTTAACCAAACATCTGGCAGAGAAGAGGTGGTGTATTTTACTTTCAAGCATTCAGTGATGGCAGACACTTGCCACAAAATTTGCAGGTTAGTTAAAATCCAAGTTTTTCATGAAAGAAATGAAACCAGAAGGGTTTAAAGTGGTCTTCTGCTTTCCCTCTTACTAACTTCTTACAGCGGCCAAGGAAGATTTTGTTGTTCAGCTCAACAGTTAAATTTTGAGTGCCCTGCAGACATTTTCATTCAGACAAAAGATGTAACACCATAGCCTTGTGGTTAGGCCGTTTCTCCAAGAAACAGGAAGTTTTTGGTTACAAACTATGTTTTGTCTCCAAAAGAGTTAATTCAATTAGTCTTGCTTCCTTCTCAGCGCCATGGCCTAACCACTGCGTTAATAAATACCTCTGTGCCTCGGTCAGCCCCTAAGTGCTGCCAGCAAAGTGAGATGGTGGCTGCGGAAGAGGTCAATGGAAACCCCTTGAGGACTGCCAGCACCATGGTCGCTTGGCATGAGTCCGAATCCAGCCAGGATGCCTTGTCACAGGACACAGAACACATATTTGCAGTTATGAAAGGAAGAAATTTGTCATCATTAAATATGGGCAATGGGTGTCCCAGTAACTCCAGGCAAAGAAAGGACCTGGACCTGATCCTTGTTATCTCCAAGCACTTGCATTGAGTAGAGGAAGCAATAAAAAAGAAGCCACTTTCCTCAAACATTCATTTCTTGTCTTTCATTTCAAATGCTTGAAAACTGAATAGTCCATGTTAAAAGTGCCAGATGTTTCTTTTTTCTGCAACAAATTATTTGACTTTTCTGAAGAAAAAAAAACAACACCAAAACCAAACAGCTAACCCAAAGCAACTTTTTCAACTTTTCTGAAATGGTTTACCATTTTTTCCTTTCAGACCATTTGGAGAAATTACTTTGTGTTTTTGAATGACCACAGCCAGGCTTCACCATGGACAACAAGCAAAGAACCACGCTGACATCCCTAAAATCATTTCTCCCCTCACCAATGTAGCCAAGCAGAACCCATATAGCAACTGCCCAGTATGAGAGGGACAAAGTGCTCCTTTTTCACCTCTTCTCCATTTGTGTTTTCTCCTCCTTTTTTTCTTACATTATGATATGCTACAGGCCTCATCTTGTGTTCTGGGCTTTCTTTATGAACTCCAGAACAACAGACAGAAAGTGAGGAGATATCATGGAAAGATCCTTACAGTGCAACCTTCCCTCTTTCCCCTGCTTTTTCTAAACTGTTTCCCTATCCAGCCACACTTTGAGTTACTGTCTCCTTGCAGGTGATTTAATTACTCAGTCCTGAAAGCCAGATCTTCAAGGTGCACCCCACTTCTTGAAGCAAAACGTACCTCAAGCCATTAATTTCTTAATCCATGGCCCCCGCCTCTCCTTTGCATGGCAATCTGTTCGTATGGTGTCATGTGCCTTTGTGCCAGTATACATCAGCAAGTATAAATATCACTTAGTCTTCTCATTATTTAAAACTCTAAAATGCTGAACCTTTCCAGCATTTCAGGGGCATGATGCTTTTTAAGTATCTGTCCCTCCACACACAGGTAACCTCTTGCTTTCTCCTGCATTTTTCAAGATTGTTTTATCCAAATAATATGTATGTATTTGAACTGGCACTTGAACCCATTTTTGCTGTGGTCCTTATATTACACTCAGTTTAAATTCAGGTGCTGACCTTAGGTGCTATGCATCACCAGACCCCAAGGGCCGTGGGAAATGTCCCTGCCCTTCACAAACGGGTTCCTCACCATGGTGATTGCAAGCAGGTGAACTTGTGCCACGAACCGCTGCCCTGTGGCTTGGAGAATCAGTTTTACAGTGCAAAACTCATGCAGTCGCACTTTATCAGTTAATGGCCATCCAGGCAGTGGTGTCCATGCAGAGGAACTGTGTAGCAAACCCAGCTGGAGCCCCTGAGCAGGCTAAGAACCGGCAAAGCCCAGGAAGCAGGAGAGGAGGAAGCAAAACTGAATTTAAGTCCTGCCTGCTGTAGGAAAGGCAAGGAAGCGGAGATGTGTGTGCACTTAGCAGCTAGAGGGCAGGCTCATTTTTCCTTTTAAACTTGGTAAACACTTCCTTGAGACTGCAGGGACTTTCAGAGTACTTGACAAAAGTGACTAAGCCTAAGTCACTTGGGGGTAATTGGAGAAGTCTTCTGTGTATTAATTTGGGGAGGGGGAAAAAATGTTAAAAAAAAAGAAAACCAAAATCAGAGATACTCAAAATTAATGGTTGCTTTGAAACACTCAGCTTTTGCCAGCCAGGCCTATTTCTGACACAGCAGAGGAGCAGGAATCATGTCCAAGATGGGAATACTCCACAGATGTGGCCACGTCTCATTGCAAACACCCCGCAAAGAGCACATATTGACCTCGCGGGCTTCCATGACGGGAAAAACTAATTGAAAATGTTTACAAATAGCACTCATCAAAGCACTCCAGGGGAATAACTTCCCTTTTTGGGTTTGGGGTTTTTTTTTCATTTCCTATTTGGAAAAGTACTTGCAAGATGAAAAAACATGTGAAGCGAGCTAAGCAGTCTCTGCAGAGCTTGGCCTCGAGTGAGCTATGTATTCCATAACGCAAAATTTTCCATTATTTTCTGAGGCCGTAAGACTTGGGAGCTGGGTTTGGGGTGGTGAGCGCAGCTGGAGCAGCCACCCAGGTGCCCACCTGGTGCTGCTGGGTGCGAGGCTGCCGGGCCACTCTGTGCCCACTCAAATGGGCAGCTTTATGTCTTTAAAGGCAATTTCTCCCTTTCTTTCTTCCTTCTTAAAAGGGACATTGAAAAACCAGCTGTCTTAGTAATAATTTTTGCAGCGGAAACATCCTTATTGAAGCATAAGGGGAGACTGCTTGCAGTGCTTAGTATGACTGCTGTCCCACCGTTCATACAGTCAACAGCTAAGCCACACTGCAAGCGGTGGCTGAAAATTAACATAATTGTTATAAATGTTTTCAGGATCTCAGGAGGAACAATCCTGCTGTGAAATGTAAGCACTCCTCCTGTTCCCAAACACACACGTGCCGGAGGGTTTGCCAGGGTATTGTGTCAGAAGAAGGGTTTCATGCATGAAAGGCGAGTGGGAGAGAAACACCGTGAAACCGCGTGCCAAGAAAGGCGGAGGGAGAAAAAGGCCCCAACCTGAGCAGCCCTGGGAATGAAGCTGCTGGAAAATCCCAGAGAGGGCCTTCAGGATCTGCATGGGCAGAAAGCAAATTGCAGCTGCGTGTGGCGAAAGGATCTCCCATTAATTTTAAATTTCCTTCTTTCTATAGAATCATAGAATCATAGAATCACACGGGTTGGAAGAGACCTTCAAGATCATCGAGTCCAACCATAACGTACACTACCAAAAACACCACTAAACCATGTCCCTCAACACCACGTCCACCCGTCTTTTAAATACCCCCAGAGATTGCAATTCTACCACCTCCCTGGGCAGCCTGTTCCAATGCCTGATAACCCTTTCGGTAAAGAAGTTTTTCCTAATATCCAACCTAAACCTCCCCTGGCACAACTTGAGGCCATTTCCTCTTGTCCTGTCACTTGTTACTTGGGAGAAGATAGGTAACAGATTCTGCCTTTTCTCTCCCGTGGCTGCTGGTGAGGGACAGGAAGCCTCCGGGGGTTTGCCATGCCGAGGAAGCATCACCTCTCGAGCCATGTTGGGGTGTTGCCTGTCCCGTCTGCAATGACGGCACGGCCAGGGAGGTTCTCATGGCAGAAATGCCAGGCAGTCCCAGCCCGGTGCCAACAGAGCAGATAACACCGTCCTCAGCAGGGGAAGGATTTGAAAGCTCCTGGTGCATGCTAGCTACGCACCCAAACAGCAAACCCAAACGGAAGCTTTGAAAAGCAAACAGATATTTGGAGGCGTTGTAGTTTTTCCCCGTCTTGCAGCAGTTGTTGCACTCTCTGATCAAAACAACCTCATGGCCACCCTTGATGGGCAGCAACATGGGGGAAACCCACCAGAGATGCAAGACTTGGTCAGGACCTGGGCACTTCTGTGAGCCAAGCGGCATCCAGAAATCAGGAAAGTCGCTACAATCTGTTGAAAACAGGTAGTCTTGTATGGGTGGCATGGTGCACCAGCCTGAAATGCAACAGTCAGGCTTTACATAAATACAGCCCTTGGTAGATACAGCTACTGAGAAAATGCTTCCTTTCACCGCACTTCCTCCTGCATATCTGCAAACGCCAAATCTTTGTGGCTCTTGCGTGGACATCTGATGTGTGAGGTATTGCTCATTTCAATAGAGAAAGGCTTGAAAGAAATTTTGATTTGGATATTTAAGATGCCATTAGAGGTCCCTGAGAACAGAGAAAGCCATGAGAAGTGCTCGCCTTCTCCCCGCTCACCAGAAGAAAGGCAGAGGTTTCTGTGAAAAAGCACCAGCAGAAGACAAGAGGAGAGAGAATTGTTTAAATACAGCTATGTGTCAAAGCAGGCAGCTGGCAGAGGGCAGGCAGAGATGGAGCTGTGAGGAGACAGCCTGGTGGGAGAGCTGCCTGCTGCCCTCCTCTGCCCTGCCTTTCTTTTCAGATTATGCTCATGGCCACATTTCAAGTGACACAGTTAAAAAAACCCAAAAACTTGATGGCAGCAGCTGCAGCAGCACCTGATTTCTTGGCAGGCTGCCATTGCTGGAGAGCCGCTTCTGGCCCTGTCCTGTGGCTCAGTCACTGCTGTGTTTGGATGACATTTTATCTTCCTGGTAGCTTTTGCCTCTAGGCTGGTATGGCTTCAACTCGCTTTTGCCTTTTTGGTTTTTTCTGTTTTTTTAGGGAAGTATAAAGCACTTTCTACATGTGTAAGGTCACATCTGATCAAGAACAAGCAAGCACCATCACACAGCACATTTATTTTTCTTGTTTAACAAAAGCGTAAAACCAAACCATGAACGGAATGGGAATATTTCATCCTGAGTTGTGCAGATGAAAGAGATGCAAAAGCAGAAATAGGATTAGAGGGCAAACATGCCGGCTGTCACAGCCAGCAACAAGGTCCAACCTTGGATTTAACAGTGTCATTATAAATAGCCCCAGTCCAAATCTTCACCTAGAAACACAGGAGAATTAAGCTGGACTGTTGCTCAGTGAACAAGTTTTCCCTACTCCCAAATATGAGCCCAATGACAAACAAGCAGTATTTTTCTTAAAGGGGAAAAGAAAAGGAAAGCTGGTCAGGGAGGTAAGAGGGTGCATTGGTGGGAGCAGCTCCTGCTGCTGCTTGTCACGGGCACCTGCCTCTGCTCCTGCTTGTGGTCTCCCAGCACCGGCACCTTTGCTTGATGCTGGATGTTGATGTTGGCTCCAGGACGCACAGGGAATTCAGCTGCACGGAGAGCTGAGCCACCTCTTGCTCAAGAAAGGAAGCACTGCGGCAACTTCTTCTTTTTCTCACATTTACCAAAATCTCTCTTGCCTTGAGCACCCTGCTCCTTCCTTTTGCAGCCTCTCTTGCACATGGGAAGCCCTTGCTGGCAGGCTGGCATGGCCATTTGTCCCAGGGACACTGAGACAAGGTTAGAGAGACAGGTCCATGGCTGAGGTTTCTGCTATGCATTCTCCACTTAATGATAGAACTCCTTTCTACCAGAAATACCTCTAACACAGCAGAGCACCACCAAAGATAGTGCACCTGCCTGTAGGTCCCCCTTGATTCTCTCTTCTACCCCAACAGATCTCCATGCCACACTCTCCTGTGTGGGGGTCCCTCCTGCCGGGACTGTCCGCTGCCCTGTGCAGTTGGTCATGGGGAAACAGGGCTGCAGCCCCTGGGGCTACCTCCCCCCTGCCAGCTTCCCACCATCCACACCACATGGGAGAAGGGCCAGGGTGCAACACTGGCAGCAGCAGAAATTATCGACCCAGAGCGATTGCAAAACCACAGCAGAAAATTCACTTGCTCTAAATGTACACGGTCTGAGACCAGAAGCTGTGCATGCTGAAATCTGTTCTTTAAGGACAGGAGAGGTACAAGGGAGAGAGGCAAGCATGTTGTCAAAATCCTTTACAGCAGCACCCAAGAGGCCAGCTACCTAAATGCAAGTTTATTCGTGCCTCCACAACCCAGTCTGCCCTTAACGTATACCGAAGCGGCACCAGGAGTACTCAGCCCATGGACACTAGAAACTGCTCCCTAAGCTTTGCTATTTAAAAAGGTCTTGTTCCCTCACCAAAGAGCAAACATACAATAGCTATTTGCAGTATAAAATCCCATGTAAAGATGAGGTCTTTGTTAGAGCCTACTGTACTGTAGGGCACGTCAGCAAGGTGAGCACCACCGCCTCTCCCTGCTCCCTCTCGCTTTGCTCAGCCTCAGCTGAAGGTATTTCCTTCCTCTACTGTTTGCACCAGCAGAAAGTTTGTATATAAAATACCTTCTCCTGATAGGAAAGAACAGCTTTGGACTGCTCCTCCCAGTCCATTCCTGCAAGCCAAGCTGCCGGAAACAACTTTTTGTCAGGATTAACCAGGGCAGATTCAGAACAGTATTAAAGGAGACCCAAAGCCTCCAGGTGCCTCCTCATTTGATCCCACTGCATGGTGTTCCCCAGCTCCCCACCTCTAACCTCTCAGACAGCATCCCTTAAAAGTATATATAAAATGGCATCAGCAAGACACTCATTTTCAGCAAATTTGTCATTTATTATAACAAAACAATCTGCCAGTGCAGAGCCCTCGGTGGGATTACACATGCACATCCAGAGAAGAGGCATGAGAAAGAGCTGACAGAGCAATTGCCTTTATAGCCATCTCACAGATGGCTGAGAATCTGGATGGTTTAGCAATTCACTGCACAGAATTCCTTATAATAAACAGGAGGGACTGATGTCTCCCACAGAGATGCAGGAGAGGACCCGGTGTCTACAGGAGTCGACCCATGCTCTCAGTGGCGCATTTGTGACCCAGCCTGGCAGGACGTCACGTAAAAGGTGCCACATCTTTGTAGTCAGGTTCCTGGTAATACAAAGCTTCCGAGGCAAAGCGCAAGCTGAGTCCAGCTGAACAACAGTGCGCTCAGGCTGTTTGCGATTTATTTAAAACACAGCTCCTTTTAATAAATCTCAGCTGTGCCCTCGCGGGCGGCCGATCTCCCATGGCTGCAGCACGCGCAGAGGCGCAGCACCCAGTGATGCCAGTGCTTCCGGGAACGCTGCAGGCACGGCCAGGTCTTCGGCTGGGACAGCTGCTCTCACTCCACTCATTTCCAGCCGTCCGTCACAGCGTACACAGATTTCCCCAATGGCAGGGAGCACTGCCGGGTAGCAGGATCAATCACACCCCTGTCTAGCAGGTTGTTAAGGCAGGAAGGTTTCCATTAAGCCAGCAAGGGTGTTAATTTATAGCATGTTTGCTACTTCTCTCCAAATACTCTTCCAGATGAGAGCCCACTTCCTCACGCTTCTTGCACGCCAAGGGCAAAGATTAACAAGCGCTGTGTTTAACTGCAGTGGCTGATGCATGCCGTCCTCCACCCTTCCCACCCTCCACTGGGGGCTCCTGGCCTCCACTTCAGGTTGAGCTGCTGCTCAAACTGCATCAGAAGATTTGTCTGGTTGAAATAAAACCTAAGGAAAACCTATATAGGTATATATTTTTGGCTTAAGAGTGGCTATTTATGGATTTAGTGGTGCAAATGACTTACAGCACTGCAAAAGCAAAGCCAAATTTTGCAAAAACTGCTGTTTGGACAAGCTCTAAGTTATTGTGTACCAAGAGCTGATCATTAGTGGAGCCTGCATATACCAACATAGACCTACTTCCCCGCTCAAAAACACTACAAATTTTGTCAGCTTTTTGATACCAAAAAGATAGGTAGGGCTGTTCTTGGACTTGAACAACTGAAGGTTTATTGTTGGACTAAGGGCAACAAAACTAGCCAGCAATGGAGCGAACAATAAATGTATAGAGCATTATTACTTTATTGTTTGGGGAAATGCAATTACTTACATCACATATGCTGTTGGAAATTTCTATTAATTGCATCTAAGAGGAGAGATCACTGTTTTCCAATGAAATACTTTGGAGTACAAGCTTAACACATAACAAGCCATGCTGCATTTTCGTATTTGCAGCAAGGATCGTGAGAATTGCCCAATAAAAAGAATGGTTTCATCGTACCTCATTAGCCTGTACCAGTTCAAGTCAGTGAAAGGTGGTTTTTTTCTTCTTAGTGTAGTGTCTATTCATTATTACAAAACTTTAAAGAAAAGATAATACCATTCAGGTCTGAGATGAACCCGAATGACTCTTGGACCACAAATAGTCAAAGGACTCTGGCGCTGTAGGATGGCACCAGACACTCCTTTCCACTGCTTTGCATTTTGTAGAGCTGCTTACACGACATACAGTGACATGACATACAATGATATGGTGTCATTGTGCTTGTTCCATCCAAGTAAAAGTCAGTAGAGAATTAGGTTCACTTTCATCCAGAAAGGCATGTTCAATCCACTGCTTTTGTTCCAGTTTGTTGTGCAAATGCAGATGTAGGTAATGGGTAATAAGCCTGCAAGAGCAGCTTTTGCAAGCCCGTATTCAAGAGGAGATGTCAGCAAGAAATGAAAACAGAAACTAGACTACATATAATAGTGATCTCTTTTTTGCATGACACAGAGAGATTAACAAGTGACAAGCTCCCTAAGTCCACTAATAAAGCTCTTAGAGATGGGAAAACATAAGAAAATGTCAGTATGCTTTGAACTGGTCTTACATCTGCAATAGCCAGAAGGAATCCCCAAAACAAGAACAGAAAAACACCAGACTTCTTTTGGTGAAGTGTAATGGTATTCCTAATACATTCCTATTTCATGTGCCAAATATCAGCCAAAGAAAGGATTTTTGACTAGTTAGTAAGTGCTTGAAAGCCTGAGGTTACTACAGCAGCAACTGCTGATGGGTGCTAGCGGAAGTCATTGCAACACCAGCCCTTGTCCCTCTTTCTGTTGCAGAGACGTCTGACATGGGCCTGGATAAAATCAGTCATTTGTTCTGAGATCAGGATGTCTCATTTGCATTGCCACCCTTCTTCTCTCAGGGGTGGGAGTTTCACAGCAGGAGGCAACACCACAGCATCCTTCCCTCCCCAGATGCAGAGCTGGTTGGTGTGTGCTCAGAACACTGTCTGTCCAGGGTCCCATCTCTACCTGCTTGTGCCTTGTGCAAAAATACCTAAATTCAGTGCTCGGCTGTTGAAAACATCAGGGCTGTGCTGGGAAAGATTTATTCCATGGGTACAGCCCTGGCTTACACTGCCGGAGCTCCTCAGACAGGAGCGATGTAGCAGGTACCAGGAGCTGTGTGAGGCGAGGACGGCAGCCATAAACACCTTCTTCAAAAAGAGCACATCTTCTATAGGAAACAGCTCCCATTCTTTTCTGATCGCATTAGTAACAAGAAAAGCAGCGTTGCCTCTTGAGAAAAAACATCTGTATCCTCTGCAGTGGAGAGCAGGCAGCAGAAGGTGGCAGTTAGCAAGGCTTTTCTGCTGTCCTCTCTGAAGCACAGCAGAGAGCATGTCTTGCTAGCACGTAACTGAGAAGAATCTCAGCCCCTGAAGAAAACACCCCTGGGTTGCAGGAGCAACGCTGTTCCCTCCTGCTGTGCAATGGAGCATCACTGCGATGAGGTGTGTTACACCATGCGGAGATAAGGGAATTGCAAGTGGAGAACTACGGCGATAGCTCCTGGCTGGTCTGTGGGGCATGGCTGCCTTTGAACATGGTTATGAGCAATGACAGTGGGCAACACAATAAAAAACGTGAGCCGGCTGTGGGATGCCTGCTCAGACCTGCGTCACCTACCTCAGGTGCTCAGAGATGTGTTTAGGTCTGTCGTATGGGCCACTCTGAAGGTAGGGAGGAAAAACCACACCATCCCCATGAGAAAAATGACTGGAAAAGACCATGGATATTCCCACATGGAGGAGAAGCAAAGGTCCCAAGCCAGAAGCTGGAGTCAGTGGTTGCCACACGCATTTTTTGGAATTGCACAGATCTATTGAAAGTTTTGTATGTTATGTAAAAAGGATGTGGCAATTTCTGAATGTCGTTGAAGCCAACTCCAGTTTCCAAATTAACTCATTGTCTCACTAACCTTTTCATTACAGACAGCTCACTTACAAATCCTTGAAAACAAGAAAAGGTACAATGTACTACATTCTACTTTTCAACTGGGAAGCCTGACCAGCAGGTTAATCTCTAAAAGTCTTGAGCCTGGTTAAAATTGCTTCCAGTGGTGGAATTCCATGTTATTGCTGCTGCAAGGTTTGACTTCGCCAGGCCTTCCACAGAGTTGGAATGTCTACAGGATGAAGACACTGCATGATCAACTGTGCTTTATTGGTGAAAGAAAGTACTGAAGAAAGGTAGAGTTTTCAGATTGACTATGCTCCTTCTTGAAAAATCAACACCACTGGAAGACCACTGGCTCCTTATGAAGTTCCTTCCATCATGGATCATCTTAAAACTTGTTCGAAATGGAAGGTATTGCGGCCCTATTCATTCCCATTAAACAAAAGGGAACAATTAACATCTTTTATGGAATCAACTATCCGGAACAATAGGAGCCACCATCCAAAGCACAGGCACATGACGCAAGTCTTCTGAGGGAGCTGAGCTATGCCAGCAGAGCACATTGCTGGGTATTGCCTGGTAGTACAAACTGCATGAACCGCTGGCTGGAAAAGAGCTTAGAGATGCGAGCAAAGTGTTTCCTCATGTTAAGCAAGGAAGACAGTGCCTGTTCTTTGTAAATAAACAGCTAGGTTTTGAAACAATCCTGATGCTAAAGAATTAAATGAAAAAATCCAAACTTTGGCTTACCACTAGGGTCAAAAAAGGATAATAAATCCTCTTTTTCCTGTTAACAAAACCCACAACTTTATTTCTAAAGCCTTAAAAAAATAAAAATTACATCATGAGTAATTTTGAAAATTCCTAAATGTTACTTCAGTTCCCTGGCAGGAGCATCCCATCCTGTCCCTTCTCCCTCCAGTGTCTCTCACAACAGGCCTTGCAGCAGGGACAGCCTCCCTCCAGGCACTGAAGGTTTGGTACGACTCCGTTTGCCATGATTACAACCATTTGGCAAAGGAGACCGCTGACAGCATCAGCGAGCACGAGAGAAAGACTATGGTTTTGCTGGATGGTGTAGGCTACAGATGACAAACATGAAGGATGATGGTTCCAAGTGAATAAATCTGAAGGATACAGTGAGTCCTCAGAGTGGGGAAAGCAAGGAAAGGGCAGAGAGGTCAGCAGCAGAGGAAAGCTGGAGCAGAGAACTGCAAAAGGAGGTGAGCAGGGAGGTGACAAACTTTAATGACAACACAGACTTATTGGTAGGAAAAATGAGGGCAGAAGAACTCAGGGAGAACCTTATGAGACAGACAGACCTGCCCATATAATGGAAAATGAAATGCAGTCTACACACATACAAAGCAAAGAGTGTGTTTAGGGAGAAGCAGCTCCAGCTTTATGTATAAAACATGGTCTCTGTGCTCACTCAGGGAGACCTCGACAGAGCTGCTGTAGACACTTTCTTGAAAATATCAAATCACTGCTCAGTGACAGTCAAAGAACAAATGAATGTTAGGGATTTCCAGGAAAGGAAAAGCCAACAAAATAGCCACCATCACTGCTCCTGTATAAATCCATCTTTCACTCACACCTTGAATACTCTATACAATTCTTACCTTTCAAAAAGGTTAGGGAAGAGCTTGAAAAGGTTTAGAGAAGAGTAACAGGATAAGCAAAGCTGTCGTCCAGCTTCCATACACGGAGCAGTGCAGGAAAGTGGGGCTTCTCGAGCTGGAAAAGAGATGAGATGGGGGACACCGTACACAGAAAGCTATGAAATCAGTAATAATAGAGAGTGGCTAGGGATCATGTTGATTGTGTCTCCAGGACAAGAATGAGGGACGAGCTACCAAAGCTGGAAGAAGCCAAGTTCAAAGCAAACAAAAGAAGTTTGTCATGCAGCTGGCAGTGGACCTGCCAAGGACATCCTTTCCAAAGCACGCTGGGATTGCAAGGAGCTTACATGCTCTCGCAAGTATTTGGAGGGGTCCATGCCACAGACAAACCACAGCAGGTTCCAGAAATCGTCTCAGATGAAAATAGCTGGAAGCTGCAGTAGTGTTAAGGGAGAAAGGATGAATACATTACTTCTGTTCTTAATTTTTCCTAGGAGTTTGCTTATGGCCAATGTTGGGTTGGATGGTCTAAACCAGCACAGCTGTTCTTACCTGGAATGAAAACAGGTGAGATAGGACTCAAGTAAAGCGGGGGATCCCAAAGGGAGCAGAGGTTTCAGCATGCAGCGAAGCAGGAGTTGAAGTAAGGGTTTGGGTGAAACTGGCACAGTTGAATTGCAGTCCAAAGGTGTAGATAAGGAGGCAGGAGAAAAACTGCAATTTTGACTCCATCAGTGCTCAGGCTGAGCCCAGACAATGCCCCACTGTAATCAGAAGCAGAGCTTCCGCTGACTCCAGCAGATCAAGCCCTGGAGACATTAAGTCAAGCAGGCAAGTGAGGAGTTTCAGGGTCAGAGAATATCGCCAAGATATCAGGAGACACAGCACAGGTGAGTCTGGACAGGCACAATTTGCAATTTATCTGTGTTTGTAATCTGTCTGCCGCATCCAAACGGTTTCAGTCCTGATCAGATCCAAGTAAATTTGGAACGTAAAGATATTCCTTTGCAGAGTCTGCATGATCCTAAATAGTAACTACTCTGTAGGCATTGCCCACAGCACAGTTATTTTTTAATTTTATTGTAGCAGGCACTTTGAAATAAGCAGCGTTGCCTTTACTTCACTCCAAATGCGATATAATCCAGTAGTGAGAAAGTTACAGAGTCGTGGCCTCAAGGCAAGGTGTAAAGCCCTGCAAAAGGCCAAGAGTTTCAATTTTCCTTAATTAAGGGTATGTGGGTTTAATAAATATGGTCTCAAAGTATTTCTTTGAAATGGAAGGAACCACTATTCTTTAGTTACCCAAAGCACTGGTTATTGCATCAATAAGCAAAATAAATATGTTTCTTCCCAGAACTGAAGAATGCTTCACATTCCAGTGGACATTCCTAAATATCATGATTCTCTCTCATACGGACAACAATCGTTTTGGGTAATGGCCTTGAAATTAGGCTTTCCTGTTCTGTGGTTGTGTTTTTCAGTAGGACTGATCTTGGTTTGTTTGGTTTATGACTCCCACACGCAGTTTCTCAATAAATGCTCATGTTATGGTCAGTATTTTGAGATAAGAGTCTTTTATTCTTTCAGCTGAAGTAGTCAGCTTTTTCTTGGAGTGCTGAAAACAAAATCATTTTAAGAAGCTGATCTGATTAACTGGGTTAAACTAGAAATGTGCCAAATTGCTCTGCAGACATGGCATAGCCACTGACCTGCACCGAGGCTGGAAATCGTTCCAGGCTGTGACGTGCCATGTCTGTTCACGTCAGCTGTGCACTGGGAAATACACAAAGGAAGTGGCTTGCCAAAAGATGTCCTTCAGCTCGGGGCTCAAAAAGATTCCTGTAAAACACGTTGCTTGGGAGGAAATCAGCCTCTCGGATCCAAGGAAGAGTAATGTAATTTCTCACACAATTTATTAGGATTTCTCAGTTTCCTTCCGGTGTACCTCGGACAGCACACACCGATGGACAATGCGGCATCCTTATGGAGAGCTTTACAGACATCTGCCCCACTCAGCCCTCCTGGCTCCGTTATTCAGCCTGATGCCACCAGCTCTCAGCAGCTCAGGGTTTTTCTTCTTTTCACTATTAAGATTAAAAAAACCAATCAAAACCGAGCTAGTTTACAGTGATTTGGCTCCGACACTGCAGTTTAACATCTCTGTGTGTACCTTTGTATCATGTTTGCTCCCCTGCGTGCTGCTGAGGTGCCCACTTTGCGAAGCTGGGCGTCTGCTCGTAGACCACACCTTGATCCCCACTATTCAAGGATGTGTTTCGGCAGTGGGAGGTTGCAGTGATGGGTCTCACCCAGCTTTTCAGTACCTGTCCTCCTGTTTACCTTCCTTATCTGCTTCTCTTGCACATGTTTAGTGGGAGGAGAAGCTGGCATGCGAGGACAGATGTTTGGAAGAAGAGCAGACCTACCCCAGCGCAAAGCTTCACAGTCACCGAGGTCATTGCCTAACAGAGCTTTTGTTAACAGTTAGGAACGAGGAGCTTCAGAGCTCATTCAGGCTATAGTCCGGTGAGCACTTTCCTTTGAAAGGCTTCTCTCCCATCTGTGCCTTCAGTCTATTTTTGTGCCGTCTTCATGTCATGCCATCACAAGCCGACAGGCAGCTGCACCGTGAACCGGCCTGGGGAACTGATCTGGCTGAAAACTCACCCAGCTGAAAGGACAAAAAAAAAAGAAAAGAAAGGGAAAAAACCCCGTTGTTTTCCAGCCAGCTCAGTTCTCTGATTTCATTCACCACATGGCAGCACTAACAGTTGTGCCAGTGCCAGCACCAGGGAGGTAAGCTCTTCCCACAGCTGTGCTGACTGCTGCCGACTCTTCCTCAAGCAGCCACCCGAGCCTTTGCCCCACGGACACGCTCCGTAGCAGGAATCCGGTTTTCTCATTTCATTTCCGCTATTCAGGTAATTCTAGCTTGTGTAGACAGGCAATGACACAGGGATGCCTAGCGTGTCATTCCAGGAGGTCTTGTTAGAAAGCTCACACGGGGCAGGGTCTGCCAGCGCTCTCTCCTTGTAAATGCAAAGGCAGTGGGAGACAAGTTTCTCCGAGTGCTTCTTGCTTCACTTCTTGTTCTCGTGCCCCCTTGGGGAATTTAAGTAAATAGTTTATATAGGCCAAGTCTTTTGGTAGTTTCCCCCCATCTGCTCCCCATTCCTGTTAACCAGTGGATGGAAGCAGCATTCTCCTCTGCCTTGAGACCTCCGGTCCCAGAGAAATTGTTTGACACCAAATTACTTCCCTTTTAGCACAAATTACTGGGTGGAAACAAGAAGCTGGTAACATGTGACCCGCTTGCCACACACTACAGCTCTGTCTGCTAATAGATGTGACCTTTGTGACTAATGCAGCACTGGGAGGTACTGGGAGGGTGCATTAAATCCCTCCCTCCAGCGCAGTTGTCATCCTCGTCATCTCATCACCCATCCAAGTAAGGAAACTGCAGTCTCAAAGCCTGCCAACTCCTGCAAGACACACAAAATGCTGGATTTGGTCCAGAAATCAGCCAAAGGCTGACTGACTGGGGCCAGGAGGGTGACAGCAGAGGTCAGCCCCATGCTGCACCATCCTCATGCCCAGAGCTTGGTCCCCACTGGGTTGACAGCACCACCACTCCCCGTCGCCGTGTGTTCAGTGCCCGCCTGGGATGAGCATCCCATAGCTGTGTGACACAGGGCTGATGACTGCAATCACACCATCCCAGCACTCTGACGGAGTCTCTTCCCACCCTCTGTCCTCTGCCTGCAGGTAACAATCTCTGGGCTTGGGCACGGACCAGACAGCTTTCTGTTTGCAGAGCACGCGTGGACGCCAAGGCGTCTTGCGACATTTGAAGTGGCAACTCCCAGTGAAGAAAAAGCATCACAATCCATTGAACCCACCCTGCAGCTGAACCTGAGGCTGGGAATTTTTCTTCTCCGGGTCTTTGGCCTGGGCGATTCTGTAACAGACCTTGTTGTTTAACACAGTGGGGCACAAGGAGCCCCTTCCACCACTCACAGCCCTCAAACCACCACCAACCCACCAAATGTTCTCACCCATAACATCCCACACCGACACTGCACCCTCCAGTCTCCACCCCCAGGCCTCTTGCCCCTTCTCCAAAGCCTCTTCCCCCCATCATCATCCCTCAAACCAGGCTCTCCCTTCCGAACCCTTGCCCCAGCCCCAGTCCTTGCCCCACATCCTTCCCCCATTCCTGGGGCTTCTCCCTGCCCATCCCCTCCGCTCCCCAAGGAGCCACATCCTGCATCCTCGGGGCAGCACATGCATTGAGATGGGAAGGGAGGGGGCATCTCCCCAGACTCAGCCCCATGTCCACCCTTTGTGCACCCTTGGGCTGATGCGCCGAGTGCGCTGCCTGGTTGTGGCACCCTCTTTGCAGCATTTCTGTCTTCCACGGCTGTGGGCCAGTGCCAGGCGTGGGCTGCAGTCACACAGCCCCTTTACAGCAATAGGGCAGCGCTCCCTATAGACAGAAGGAACATTTACAAACTTATAGGTATGGAAATATCAGCTGACAACGGAACCTGTTATCTTGGGTATCAAAGTGCAAGGTCAGATAACATTGCATCCCCATCAGGGAAATTTGCAGGGAATTACCAGGCTGTAAACGCCAAATCTGGGGCATGTGCTGGGATCTGCATGTGCAATAGACAGAGGACACACAAGCAAGAAGAAGGAAATAGGGAGGCAGAGCTGTACCCTCATCCTGAACTTCCAGATAATGTTAACAAGACAAGCTTGGGGACAGCGGGGGAAATCCCCACGTGTGCTGGTGAGTGCTTCCTGCTGCAGCGCGCTGGGCCAGCACGCCAACAACCACTCCGAGCGCGAGGGCAAAACAGGGCTTGGAATAATTTTACCATCAGCAATGAAGTTGTGGTGGGGATGAACCCCACCATCCTCAGGGCAAGATTTGCCAGGCAGAGTCATCCTGTTCCTCAGTGCTTACCTGTCCCTCCTGCATTTCATTCACTCACAGGGAATTTGCTGCCTTTCATTGACTCGTAGTCATTTTACTGTGAATTTCCTTGTTCCTTACTCAGCTTTGCAGATATTGTCCCCTTGCAAGAACTGTCCTTTAACTAAAGAATGAAAAACCTATGGAAAGCTATAGGTGGCAGGCATACAAACCACAGCACTGCCAGTCTCAAAAGTTCGACAATCATTATCAGAATTTGAGAAATAAAAATTTTGTCTGAAGATCAGCTTTGAACTTCTTTCCCATGCACATGAGAGAGGCACTAGTTTCCCGAAGGAACTGGCTTTTGCGCTGCGGCTGCGGCACCCCGGCGTTTCCTCTGTGCGTGCACTGCGAGCTCAGCCGGGCTCCCTGCCCTTCCCTCCTTCATCCTGACCCCGTGCCATCGCTTCTTCTCTTCTAGCACAGCTTTAAAGCAAACCTGCTCAGAGGGTTGATCTGGCTGAAAAATACTCCCTGGTTTTTTTGAAGACACAAAAACCCCAAAACCCAAACCAAAAATCCCAACCTTCTGCTGAGTTACCTCCCCATGAGTCTAATCCTCCCCTCTGATTCACCACGTACAGAGCAGCTGCTCCAGCACAAGAAGAAGATGCAGGAGGAGCAAAGAGTGCTGGAGAGGGGGTGGCAGTGGCCATGCTGCTGCTTTTCTCAGTGTTGCTGGTGAAGGTGAAGCCACAGACTCACTCTTGCCGATTGCCTGGTAATGTGGCACATCCAACCCCTTTCCAAAGCCTGGTTACTCAAATTAATTTATTTGTGCCCTTCTCCTTCCACACATACTCTCCTGTCCTCCAGCAATTAATTATGAACCAACGTGACCTGCATAAATACTCCTTCTTTACTTGCCCCATGGCACTGCCTGGCATCCTGCTCCCTCCCCTGCCGCTGGACAGCCTGGGGGACAGGGGCTCCCCCTGCCTCTCCAGCCAGGCACGGGGGTGATGGCAGAGACTCCCCCCTGCTCCACACACAGGCTGAAAGAGGGGGCAAGTCCAGCCGAGGCACCCTGGCTTTGCAGGAGGGAAAGGCAGAGGTGGTGAGCTGCTCTCTGCCCCCTCCCTCTCCATCCACCTCCAGCGTCCTGCTTTGGGCAGCATCCCTGAACTCACCTCCACAGGATGGGAGAGGCGGTGGGCAGGGGCAGGAGTTTTCCCTCAGGCGGGGCTGCCTTTGCAGGAGATGTGGTGCTGGATCTGGGATTAGCCCAGCAAGAGCTGGGCTGCACTAGAAACATGACTGAGAACTTCATCCACCTCCATTCCTAAAGGAAATCCTAATTCCTTGAGGCCCACAGGAGTCACGCTGTTGCCTTCAGCAGGGGCTCACTTCAGCCTTGCTTTGTTGTCTCTGTAAAACAAGCTTGTGCTACCACTTGGGGTGTATTAATACACAACATTGCTTTAGGACACAA
Organism: Chionis minor; assembly: GCA_013398295.1. Lineage (NCBI taxonomy): Eukaryota > Metazoa > Chordata > Aves > Charadriiformes > Chionidae > Chionis > Chionis minor. Next base: position 961,935 of record VZSF01001695.1, read on the forward strand.
AACTACAAACTCTATCTGGAAGTGCATTTTTTACTCTAAAATTAAGACTTCAACTTCTTTTCTCCAAGCAATTCTGTGTATGACTTTTGGTTTGCAAGTAAAAACTCCAGGGAACAGAGAGCCAGATCCTGAAAATTTTCCTGAACCACAAAACCACATATGCCTCATGGAAGAAATGCCGTGTGCTCTGGCACTGCAAAGACCTTGCTTTTCCTCCTTCTGCCATTGTGCATTTTTTGAGTTGCGCAGTGCTGGGGGTGCCAGCGCGTCTCTCCTGCCACAGGAACTGGGAAGGTTGTGGGCTCAGCTTGAGAAATCAGGGATTTCACATGTTGGTTGCTACCTGGAAGGCTTAAGGTCAAGACTATACTGCTCAGCCTAGCCCAGGAGACAAACTAAAGGATGAACAAAGAGTGCCACTGCTCTTAATGTTCAAGTGTTTCATCAGCTTCATTAGACTCTAGTCTCAGGAATGGAGAAAAAAGAATCATGTAGTTCTCCTTGTCCCAAAATAAATACAGCCAGGGTTCAAAACAAACAGGAAAAAAATGTAAGTATTGTCTGCCAGGAACAAATTTGGAAAACGAGCTATTAAAATATTTACTGTACGCAAAGGTCTTTGCCACCCATGAACCTTCAGGATCATTTCTGAGATTCTTGTTTTAAACAGTAGAGATGCACAAAAATCCAGTTGGAATAGTCTCTTTTTGTTATCTTCAGCGGGCTACATGGGAGCAGGCTAAAACTGGATGTTGGCCTTGACGCTGAGCTCCTCCTTGTACCGCCAGCAGTAATTCTCATTATTCAGACATACTGTAATGTGCTTTGCAGCACACTCAAGGCCAAGGATTAGCTGGGGGATGCAGCAGGATTCTCTTGAAATGGTACATTGTTTTACTACCAGAAGTCTCAAGAGTGAGGTATGCTGACATTTTTACTTTATTACCACATGTCCAAATAGCATTAATCAAGTAATAGATCTGTAGAAAATATCCTTGTTATGAGATGCAACTTGTTTCTTTGGTATGATGATCACATCATGATCCATTCTTGAAGCTTTTGTGTCAGGCTTCTCAAATACCTAGCAATACATTTCAGGGTCTATTTTCAATGGTCTTCAGAGGGCTAGATTGGAGTGTCCCATATTGCACAAGGACGTGGGACCAGTGTGAGCTACGTGAAAGCTCCTGAAACACTGTTCCTGCAGGACTGATGCTCAGATCCCAGCTCTGTCTGGTGCTGTACCAGGCTCAGGGCTAGGGACTCTCCATATTTTCCACTGCCACTGCTCGACCAGCCACATTTTCACCCACATTCTAGTTAAGGGTATGAGCAAACTCTGCTGCAACAGCCATAGTGCACATATCAGGACCCGTGTCTGACCAGTTGCTCAGAATGTCTGTGGGTGGCTGTGGTGCCAGAGGCGGGATGTTATCCAGAGTAGCTGAAACTGAGAGATAGGTATCTTCCAAATAGCTATCCTGAAAGAAGAGACAAAGGAGATCTCTGCCGAGGGGCACTGGGGCAGGACATCAGGAACAGCTGCACCCACCCTTCTCACAGTCTTCATGTCAGTCAAAAATCCAAGAGCTTTTGGGATGACATTTTTGCCCTTTACACTAACGATAATTTTAAAAATGTAAAGAAATGGTGTCACAGCTCTGATAACTGTGCAACTGGTCCTTCTGGAGATGGGTAGCAGGAGAGGCGTAGGGCTTGCACTGGGCTGCTCCAGGCACAACCTACGTATGGAGGAGCTGGCTACGGTGCGGCCGCCTCCCCACCTCCCAGCTTCCCTGCCAGCGCCAGAAGCGGTGGTGCCCACAGCTTACTCAGCATACTTTGGAGATCTTGGAGGTGGGAAGGGAAGTGCTGAGAGACAAACCCACAGGTGTGGCTGCCGTTTGAGGGAGCCAACCAGCGTTTTGAGCTTGCCATTCATGTCAAGGAACAACCCATAGGAGCGTAGAGCGTGTCTCACACTTGGCTCTCTGCTGTCTGTGCAAGTACGCTTTTCCCAGTTCTCCAGATTTTATCAGTTTCCCAGTATTTGCTCTTTCCCTGAAATCCAGTTCGCAGAGTCAAGTGGCGGGTGTAAACTTCATATTAAAGTTCCCTGTTCAAAGTTACAAAGGTATAGCAAATCACAGTTTAAACAGCTCTAAAGGGTTAAGAATATCTTGGAAGATATTTTCAGTGCTCATCAGTTGTGATAGGTAATTATGGATTTGAAGAGATTTGCAATTTGTTTATAAATATGACTTCAAAAACTTCCTACTGAGACATCTTCAACAAACTGCTCAGCTTCAGAGTTAATTAAGAAATCACATCTACACATGCATTTAAAAATGTCAATAAATTACAGGAGCACTTCCACTTTCATTTTAAACGTTAAATTTGAGAATCTCCTGGCTGGGGAGAAAAGATGAACCCTGAAGGCTGAGAGAGACAGAGCACAAACACGGTCACGCTGGCTGTGTTTTATCTCATTCTTTTGAAATCCATGCCACGCGTTTGTTGTTAGATGTGATTTTGACTGAGTGGCTCTGAGGGCTGGTTTGCCAGTCCTGACTCTGCCTCAGCAGTCTGCCAATACTAGCTGATTTAAGTTTTGGATATCGTAGAGAAGCAGGGAGCCTATTGCTGACCACTATGTCATTTGATCAGAGAATTTGATACAGAGTGTGTGGAGGACATCCAGTTTACACCTTCTCTTTCCTCTTTCTTTTTTTTAAGGAGAACGGGCTCTCTTCAGGAGGTCCACGGGGCGTTTCAGCGTATACGTGGTGGGACAGAACTCCAAACCCAGTCTGCCAGCAGCACATCCCTCGCTTAGCACTGACTCCCTCCCCGTGTGCTGGGGGCAGACCCTTTAACCCGTGGTCCCCAGCACGCAGCTCGAGGGCTGCCCTTCCCAGGCCCCGAGCTGCCCAAGTGGCTCAGTGTCCTGTGCACCTGCAGCCTCAGTCCTTTCAGCTGCTTCAGACAAGTGGTCCAGGTGCCATTGCTTTGTGATCATCATACCAGAGACCCTCTTGCAGTTATGCAGTATCAGGAGTACATGTGATGCTCATTAGGCAATGAGCAATGGCGCTTCTCTTATCAAAATCCACGTTTCTCTCTTCAAAGCTAATTCCTTCACTCATCCTTTCCTTTCAGCTCTGATTTTCAAGGCTAACCTCGCGTAGCGACGTGCGCTCCACCTTTCCATGTGTGCAAAAATGCAAACCCCACAACTCCTCACGCAACAGCTGCATTCCAAATCTGTGCAGATGAGATTGCAACCAGCAGCCTCATGGTAAACTTAGCTTATTTCAGGTCCCGCAGGACAGCCAGTCCCCTCGTATCAAAGTACTCTGCAGAAGGAGCCTGACTCTGCTGATGTTCAGCTGGAGCACTCTGCACACAGTAACTTGATTGAGGTCCATGAATACACTAACTGTGTCTGCCCGATTTGGGAAGCTGGGAACAGCCTGTCTATCTACGCTGGAGCTGGAAACAGGGACGAACCCAGAGCTGCACAGGACAGTTTTCATCTCCATCAATGATTCTTTCTGTCTTGCACACACAAATGCTTTTATCCCAGCCCATCTCTCTTCTTCCTTGATTTGAGGAACTTCAATATTCAGCCCTGTGGATCTGGTCCGTGACCATGCAGCCCATTTTGTTACTTTGAAGTTAAGGTGTATGTGAATTTGGGAATCTAGCTCAGATCCATATCTGGTTAGAAACAATCCTGATATGAACAGACAGGAAAAAAGATCTCAGTTCCTCTGATCTCCCTTCTGGAATAAATAATTATTCTGTGGGCAGATGGTCTTTTCCAGCTGTTATGCCCCAATCATTGAAAAGTCCTCCAGAGACCACCTCTCATAGCATAAAATTTCTTTACGAGAGCAGATGGTTAAAACCACCAGGAAACGTTACAGAGTGAGCAATCAAAATTTCCACGTGGACCCCACCTACTAGCAGCACCCTTACCGCAGCGTGCATGGCTACACCTTCGCACGACTCACGTCCCACAGAGAGCAAACAAAGTTGCATCCAGCTTGAACCAACGCAAGGGAGAAATTCAGATGTTGTTCCATAAGGATAAAGTTATGGCTTAACATACGTTACAGGAGACTGAAGTGCACAGCGCAGGGACTGCTGGGTGATGACTCTCTCCTTTGCTTCATGTTGTTGCTCCACCCGGTTGTTAAGGATCATACGCTCTCAATTAAGCAATGCGCTTTTTTTTATATATATTTCAGTTTCAGGGGCAAAGTCCGGGACACCAGTACAGGAAACTACTCAAGGGTTTAGGCACAATTTGCGTCTATATCTAACGGAGCAATCTAGCACTCAACAGTTCAGGGGCCATCCAGCCCTGAAAGCACCATAAATACACCAGGTACTTCCTGGACAATTTTCCTACCTGCCAGCACTGCTGAGCTCAGCAGAGAGTGCCACAGCCCACAGCTACGGCATGTCCACCCAGACATCGGGTGTCTGCAAGGTCAAACGCTGAAGTAAGCCCAGCACAGCGGAGCCTGGCCTGTTGGTATGAGTCCTGTGGGAAACTCTACGTGGTTAAATGCCACCCAACACCCAGCACGTGCACTGAGAGCACAAACGTGCTTCTTTCTAGCACTTACAAACTCTGCAGTATTTAGCTCCATAACTTTAATAATGTGCTGGTGACACCGTTTCTAACCTGTGTTTACTTTCCTAAGTTTTAAAAGAAAAAACACTCCCTGAAATTCCATGAATATCTCCATGCAATTGGTATCAGGTTGGCAGGGACAGCACCCATCTGTAGCGCTTGTTATCCACATGGGCCATGCTGAACAGTTTACAGCTTACCTGCCTGTATCAGGTGAGTTTTTTGGGTTTTTTTTTCATTTAGTATCTCAGGGGTACAAATACTTTGACTTATTTTCACCAAGCCTTCACTTCAGACTTGGTTTTTTCCAGCTCTTTCCTCTGTTCTATCCCTTCCGCAGCACCTGCTCCTTGTGCCAGCTTTCTCCTCATCTAGGCAACTCCATGTGTCTAAAGTAAATCTCCAAACATCTAGGGGTTTACCTGGAACAAATGTTTTAAAATACACACTTGTTTGACTGTTCTGATTAAATTCTGTCCATCGGTGCAAGGTAAACAAATTGATACTTACCCAACTGCAGTTGAGTTATATTGGATTTGCTCCAGTTAAACCCGTATCATCATTTGCTCCTTTACCCTTAATTTTGCAAGGTGACATTATCACAGGGAACAACCGAAGCCAGCTGTGGCATTGGAAAGTTATTATCTCCCAGCCTTGAACTCAGACACTTTGTATTTGACATCTGTCCACACTCACAAGCTACATCCAAATGCAATTTTCTCTACTCTCCACGCCTGTTCAGCTTCTAAAAGGATTTAATAACACCCCAGTGTGCACAGTTATAAACCAAGTTCGAAGTGCTTGGTACTGAGTCTACTTTATATGAGAAGGTATGAAGCACAGTCGGTGCGTTTCCTCCTGAGAAAATTTTGCTGATTTAATGCAATCAATTTAGCAACCGAGCTTGTGAAACGGGTTGCACTTCTGTAGAACTGTCCTCATGCTGGAGAGGAAGAAACATCAGGCTTTGAGGAAGGATCGAACCCACCCTCACAAATGCAAGGAAGCCCCGGCTGTGACTCTGAGCGCCAGCCTGGCTGGCAGCTGCTCAGGGGCTTCGCCCTCAAGTTCCTTCATGGCTCATATGTATATTGAGCATCGGCTCAACTGAAGCCTCCTAAAACCCATGGCAGTGAAGCAACACATCCCTGGGTAATTCAGGCCAACTCCTCCAGTGGTCCCCAGGCCCTTCCATTTGGCTTACGTGTCGCTCTTGTGTCCCACCGCCAGAGGATACAGCAGAGCAAACTGCCATGCTTGAAGAAGTCTGGTCCTCCACTGGGGGAAGGGACAATTTCAGAGCCCCCACACCGGGGCTTGTGTCTTGCCCCTGTTAGCCCTGACGTTCCCCAGAGCTTAAAAGCAGGATGCTGTACACACGAGGAAAATCCATGAGCAGCCTCTGGGAGCACATTCTTGCTTCCCATCAGAGCTGCTTCATAGGTTCACCACCCATCTGCGTGTTAACATTTTGGCTAGTTTTGCTTGTTCTTCCCTGTGAAATTTCATCACTTTGTTTAATTGCAAAAGTCAACCACTATATTCAAGAGATGAATTACACTATTGCCACAAGAAAGTTTGACATTTAGTAGCCTAGAAGGTATTTATGACTGAAGCAGTGCTTCTTCTGAAATACAACAGTCATTTGTAGAAAATCCCCACTGGGGAGGAAAAAAAAAAAAATCAATGACACATGGAAGGTGCTAAAGCCCTACCAAAATAGCATCTTAACTGTTCCTTAAAATGGTGAAATGTACACAAATGATGAAAAACAGTTCAGAAAGTTAACCAGTTTAGTCCTGGAGCAATGCAAGCATTTTAAGACAGATTTACAGTGCACTGAAAATCTGATTATGTAAACTATCATAAATGGATTCAGTGTGTTAGAAGCCAACACTAAATCTTTAGCTGTTTACTGAAAAAAAAGGCAATAGGGGACTATACATTAAAATGAAGATTGATTTCGGAAAGCCTTACATAAATGAAATATGCTGACATAATGGGTAAGCAGAAAGAAAGAAAGCATAAAATTAACAATCGTCAGTTCTTGCTCCAGGATTACGACTATAAACCAGAGAATGACATTAATTGTAAAGCTAGTCCTTGAGATGAACTGCAAAAGTTTTGGTAGAGCTTGTCAAAACTTTCCAGGTTCCTGGTTCAAAATTTGTGCTGCAATTATGCCTGGTCATTAAAGCTAATGGAAACAATCCTGAAAAAATCTCATGCAAAAGCTCCTGCCTTTTCTGTCAGGATGGGGCCCCGCAGGGCATGATTTCCGGGGCCAGAAAGGTTTGGGGGCCATAAAAGATCTGGGGGCCTCCTGCGCCGCACTGCTCTCGCCCCAACACCTTGGTGTTTCTCACACACGGCCTCAGGCAGCCAAACCATTTTGCAAGTCTTATTGCGTCGTGCAATTTTATTTTGATGCTATTGGAAAGCGCATCACTAGCAGGCAGAGCTGCAGCTCTTAGCAAGGTGTAGCAGGGCTGGGATTGGGGAGGAGAGCATCCCCGGCCCCAGGTGGCGGCTGGAGATGGGAGTTTTCACTGTCAGTGGGAAGAAAACTCCAGTTCCTGGATATCTCACCCTCCATGACTGTGTCAAATGGTGAGGAAGATAAGAAAAAAGGTTTTATTTCAGAGCATGAAAGTGGATAACAAAAGGGAAAAAGTTGGATTATGGAGCACCTTGTTCTGGAAGGGGCTTTTAACAACCTAGGAAGAGGGAAGGCTGCATAAAATGTGTTTATAAAATGGCACTCACGAAAATTCATCAGACTAAACTAATATGTAAGAGTAGATGTGCATAACACCCTTCTGGCACCCTCTTGCTGAGGACCAGCATGGCCATAAATCGGTGTGGGATGGATCATTTCAGAAGTGGAGGTCACTGAGTGTGAATCCGGCTGTTCTGCTCCACACGGCAGCGTCTGTCGGGGTTCATCACACTCAGGGTGGTCCGTTTCAGAAATTCTGTCAGGTGAGGTGTTTTGGGTGTTCCTCAGTGATTATACCTATTACTTGCTTTGGTCCAGGACTTCACAGCAAAGTTATTGTGAACTTTGGTGACTTTTATTCTCTCTTTTTTACCTGCCTATCTAGGCTGCACTTTTAAAAATTGTATTTAAATTGCTTTAATCCTTCTGTAAATCTATTTTCATTGAAATTCATTACAATCCTGAAAGTCATTCAATAAAAATTTATTGTTAAAAATGTCATAAATTTTTTGTTGTTGCTAGGCCCTTCTTTTCCCCTCTCTTTCTCCCCAGAAAGAGTGTTTAGCAAAAGTGTTTAATGCTACAGTTGTACTTAAAAAGTAGCCAATGGCATTAGAGTTAGGATTAGATATGATCCTTTTTACTGGATGTGTAAATCAAAATAAATAAATTTTAAAGCCCCTGGGAAACCATCCAAAGGAGCATTTCAAATCCTGAAAAGAACTCATTATGCTGCCTCTTTTGAAACTAGGTCTGTAAACCCGTAGGTTGGCAAATTAGTAATTATTTTTTTTAAAAGACTGAATCAGTGCTGGTGGGCACCCAGCTCAAGACGTGGCCTCCCATGTGCATTGCCTCCAGTGTCCTGTTGCTGCGCTGAAGTGGAAAACACATCAAAGCAAAAAGTCCAATCAGTCTCCAGCCAGTTTACAGGACAGTTTCCAAAGCTCCTGCCACCACCCTGTGCTGTCTTCTGCCACCATAGGGGACAACAGCTCCTGCCAGCTGAAGAATGGATGTCCCGTGTCCCTGGGGAGTGACAGGCTTTTGTGTCCTTGGCGCTCCTGGGATTTTCCCATTGCACACCATAATGGGAACAGCCTTAGCACTGGAGGACTGGCATAGCTGTATCAGCCCAACACCTCCAGAGAGCTTTTCCAAGGTGACCTGAGGCTGAAGGGTGTCCAACTTTTTCTGACTCAAGTATAAATTTTGATTTTCTATTCCTTTAGACTCGAAGCCTGGGTTGATTTGGGGGATGAGGGTAGGGAAAGGCTGTCTAGGGCATTTTATCACTAGAGAAATAAGTATTATGGACATAAAAGAACCTAATTCGTCCTGTATTTGTCATGCAATACCTCTGTATACCAATTAATCCAGTGGATCTGCCCAAATACTGTCTATGCAGCAAAAATATAACAAAAAGAAGAGCAGTAAGTCAGGCAGAGAGGGGTGGAAGACTACATCGGGATGACAGAGTGGTTATTTCGTCAGATCTCTAAATGCATGTGCCCTTGTTTCTGACTCACCTGGGGCAGGATTCATCACCCATCACTGCAGGTTATCTGCGGTGTGGCCATTGATGCCGGAGCATGTCGAGCAGGCTGTCTCCAGAGTCAGCAGGGGAACAGGCACTTTTCGAATGTGACTCACCTGGTGCTAATGCTGATATTTAACCTAGTCAAGATGAATCAGGCCCTATTTCCCTCCATTGACTAAAAGGGAGCCTTGAGCTCCGACACAGATGGCTGCGCTATTGGCATCTGCGGAGAGGTGAGATCCTGTGACTGAGTCATTTAATCTGCCTTAAAATGTGATCATGGGATTTATTGTGTCAGTTTTCCCTATTTCATACAGAGCAAAATTCAAAGAGGAAAAAAATCAAGAAGGAACCATTTCCTTGCTGGTGTGACTTGGTACCCCAGACATGAGTCACTCCGATCTTTCTGCAATAGCCAGGAGACAAGTGGATGGATAACTCACACCACTGTCAGCATACAGACACATCCATTAGCCGCCGTGACAAAGTCATGAAACCTTCATTTCTGCTGTAGGTGTATAATTATAGTAAGAGAAAGATCTGAGTCACAGGTGTAATTCAGCCTCCCTTCAGGTATGTGACACATAAGGTATTAATCAGTTAAAGGACTGGAAAATACTGAAGCGATCACTGTTCAGTATTGGTGAAACAGACAATGAATTATCTTGGATGTGGCATATAGAGAATATGTGGCTTGAAAAGTGTGTGCAGCAGTATATTAGTGCTTGATCTTTCACAGTGTTTTTTGCAGAAAGATAAGTGTGTCTCTTGTTACATCCCTACTACTTTTAGGTGGATTCTTCCAGACAGTGTCTGGAGTTGCAGATTTTCTTCTTTCTAAAGAGATAACAAAATATCTCAGGGTATGGAAGCACATGTTTACAATACCTGTACAACCTTTCCCAACCAGTTATCACATAGCGTACAAGTGAAGTGTAGTTGTAATAGAGGAACTCTAACTCTAAATCCAGTTCAGAATTAAACTGCTACTTAAAGGTGCTTTAAGGAGGGTATTTCATTTTCTTTCTTATTCTAGTGTAACTAGTGGAAAGATGCAGGGTTGTTTAGATACTTTATTTAAACATTTCTGTCTCCTCATACATCAGTGTGATTTGAATAAATTTGTGATTTCTTTTGATGCTTGGAGGAACTCATTCACTCAGTCAAGAAGAAGGAGCAGTTAAATACCTTTTATTTGGGAAATGCTCATCAGAAAAGGCTACCACTGAAGCATGGACCTGCTATCAGTGCCAGGGAAGAGCTGTGCCATTAAGCTGTCAAATTTCCTAGGAACAGGGCTGCAATGAGGACCACTGCAGCACTGGGGTTGGTGACATCACCCACATCCTTGGGAAGTGCTAGAAAACACCAGTAAACAGGAGCAGGAAAAGCCACAGACACAGTCAGGCCTGGAACAAGTCACAGAAAGAAATTTAGCTTGTTTCAACACAACTGGCTCTTGGCCAGCCCCTGTGGGCTACTACTTCACGTCTAAGTTCCTTGTCCCCAGCACAGTCCAACAGGCAGTTCTGTATTCAGCCTTTTAAAGACCCATACCAGCTCTTCCTTTCCTTTCTTTTAATGTTTGTCTGTTTTCCAGTCTTCTGCAGCTTTGCAAAGCCTCAAGATACCATCAGCTCCTTGCTGGAGCCTCAGGAGGGCCAAGACACTCCTGTGATGGATACAGCGAACCATGCAGGTCTGTGGGAATGTAATGCAGAGATGGTCCAAGGTTTTTCTACAGACTTAGCTCAGATCCAGTTGGGCTTATTTTGGACTCATGCTAGATGGGGCTTTTTAGATGGACATAACAAGTGGGCTTGAAATGGCCCATACCACTTTCCTCACGCTGCACCTAAACCGGAGCTCGGCAGGGAATATAATGCAGGTACAGGTGTACACAGTCAGCTCACGTCCAACCGGGCTTTCTGAAAGAAGGCCTTAGCTTTGTCCTGAATGGAAGTTGTTGGACTATTTCCAGACCAAACCTGACCCTGGAATCTGTAATGCTTCATTCATGTGGTGCTTGTGCTAATGAATCATGTCAGATCCTAGCTACCTCTGCATCTGTGGCACAGATAATCTCCAACCTGGGTAATTCAACCACAGATGCCCGAGAGCTAGTTTTAGCTGCAAACACCTCAGTGATTGCTTCAGCCATATCCCTAAGTACTCTCGAGTGATTTTCATTAGACCCAACCAAGCTGAAAACATCTAATTGAAGGAGTACTCCCTAATCTGTTCCTTCTCTTCTAGTCTGAGTTCTTCCCCTTTCAACGCTGCTGTTAATTGCATTAAACATCTGATAGCACTTAATCTTTTTAGTGAAGGTGGATGCAGAAAAAAAAAGTCTTAAGTAAATTGAGTGATCATGGAAGTCCTGCTGGAATGTGGACTTGCTTTCAAAGGGGTGGTTGCATTGGCCAAATCTACCAGTCTTTACATAGGCAAAAGTAAGTTGATACTTGCTGTGAAAATGCATCCTGCCTTCTGAGTGATTCCTTCCTGGAAAGAGGAAGCCTAAGCACCACTTTGCCAAAGCAGTACAGGAGCACAGGACTGTCTGCACATCCGTCACTGAAGTCTGGGAAGGAAGTAGAGTGCAAAGAAAACAAGCAATGGACAGCTGTGATCTGTGACATCCTGAGCTCACTATCTCCTCAGATTATGTTTTCACCCATAGGTGGAACAGAAAGCAAAAAGCAGGAGGTGTTAGAAGGAGAAGGAGGCTATAAACTCAATGCAAACTCGATATTTGGTACCTTCCCTGCCTCCCACTCTCCATCTCCTGTGTCCTCTCTGCCAGTCTCGAGCCCGCCCATTCAGTTGTGACAGCACAACCATTTGCAGGACTGTATTTTGAACTGGATTAGGGACCTGATCCGATTTAAAAAAAAAAAATCCTGCCAAGAAATGTCAGTTCTGTGATGGGAATGAGCGATTGTGAGAATAATTGAAACCAGCATTGCCACTGAACACATTGCATTAGGAAACCACAGCCCCAGCTCCACAGCAAGCCTGGCCAGGCTGCTCTGCATTGTTCTGATTTACAGAAGAATCTACCGTTAGAAGCAGGATTTTGTATTATTATTTGCTTCGTTTTAAATAACTGAGTACTGATGTCGTCCAGTCACAACAAATACTGTGGCTGTCTTATTCACTGCTCATGTTTGTCATCTTTTGTCATGAAAATGGAATTCAAAGACAGAAAATGGTGTTAGAAATGGCTGAGAGGTGAAAGTATGGATCAGCAGTTGCAGACTGCAAACCATTAAGGAAGGTTCCGATTACAGCAAAACAAAGCCTTGCAAACACACAAAAGTCGTAAGAAAAGCTATACTTAAAAAACAACAACAACAACAACAACAACAACAAACCCCCATAAACAAAAAACTCAACCAAACTGAAATAGCTTCTCTTTGGCAAAACTACACATGGCTGCACTCCAGAGGAGGTGTGTGCCCACCCATGGCACGAGGGCTGAGAGTCCTTCCGGCAAGGCTTTCAGGGCAAAGTACATGTCTTATGTGTTCTAGTGCTCTCAACCAGCAACGTAAAAGAGTGGAGTTGCCTCCATTCTTTCTGAGATTTTTCTTCTTGTCCATAGCAGAGGTTGAAATTTTCAGGCTACATCAATACCACCATGTTTAACCACAGCAGGAACGTCCCTCAGCACTCCCCATCCTCTGAACCGAGAATTTTTTAGCATGGGTCTTGGCACATTTTGACCTGTGCCAAGTAGTTCTCTCCTGCCCAGTTTCTGGGTAGGGTTCAGGTGCACCATGGGACAGTTCCCAGCAGCAGTGTCTATGCAGTCACCTTGTTTTGGAGAGTAAGACAGTTTAATGCTATGGATGCAGATTGCTCCTTGACAACTGGCCTCAGTGCCAGGGAATGGCCCCAGGCATGTTTAATTTGCTAGTATAGAAACAGCTTCAGTTCCTTTGTGCTGTGGTTCCTCTCGCACTCACTTGTGCTTTAAAATCTTTTCGGTAATAGTTTGCTTGTGAGCTGATTGGTATTTCAGAGAGCAACTTCTGGACTTAGCAGAATCCATTGATTTATTGTCCTTGAATAAGTCCACTGTAAATATTCAGGTGTCTGAGGCTTTACAGCCACCTCCTGCAGAGCTGGGGTAACCGCTAGCAATGGGCACCCAACCTGAGTATTTAGGTTAGGTGAGAGGCAAATCCTCCGTTTGCAAAAGCTCCTTCTTATCTTACACTAAAGTCCAGAGATTTACCTGAGCTGGTGCTTTGTGGAAGAAACCAAGTATTTCTGGTCAACTGAAAGCACAGTGGCAAGCCATGATCTTAACTTGCTAATACTGTTCTGGTTTAGGGAGTTGCCCTAATGAAACCATCATCTGAAGAGGAGAAGCAGGAGTCAGCCCCTAATGTCCCATAATTTCTGTGCTGATGGGCTCTGCCTGCGGTCTGTCCTCAATCCCCCAACAGGACTGCCGCGTAGCACAGCCAAACCAGCTGTACGTTGGACAGCCAGGCAAATACTAATGCCCAATTTAACATGCAGCTCATGTGCCTTTAAATAGCAGGGAGAGCCGAGCCAAGCCATCCACTGCAGCAATTTCTGGACATATGTGCGGAGCCCCCCTCCTCCCCTGAGCCCTCCCAGCCCCGAGCTGCGAGCGCACACGAGCCGTGCGGAGGGGCCAGGGATTGGTGCGGCTGCCGGTCAGTTCACAGTCACCCCACTGACGTCTCCGCCACGCTGTTGACTTGATCCCGTTTGTAGCCAATATAATTATAACATGGAGAATCAACAACTGTTAACGATTTAGGTTAAATGTAGTTTAATGCCCCGAGATTACCGCGCTTAGATGAGATTCCGCTTCACGTGAACCATGCAGGGAATGTGAACAGCCTGCATACTTCTGCTAAAGTAATTCTGGACAAAGGAAAGATTGACACTGGCTTCTTCAGACTCTATTAAATGCTTCAGCGACTTTGGTATGAGTTTCTAATCTGTCATTGCTCTTGGAATTCCACATGCGAGGACGGGATCTGTCTGAGAGCAGAGGTTCAAAATCCATTCTTCTCTGGGGGAGGGTGTCCATATATCTTAAAGAAGGAGAGCTCAAAATCCCTGATCATCTCCAAGGGTTTGCTTAGTCCTTCCAAGAGGCTACGCCTAATATTTCACTTGCAGTGCCACTGTATCCATAAACCGTGGAAGGCAGCATGAAATATTGCTGTTATAAGGTCTAAGAAGTAGACACACAAGCCCAGAAACTCAAAGAGTCCGTCGCAGAGTGCTCTTGTGCTACTGGGACGGCTGCAAAGCAAGGCACACGGATTGCTGTTGCTGAGCTTTTGAAGGATGGGAAAATGACCAGGACTGCTCGGCACAGCAGACCCTCCCCCAGAGCCCCCAGAGAGGTCAGTCAGCCCAGCTGCTGCCTTTGGTAGCCAGTTTCTAGGTGGACTGTGCTAGATCCTGGCCCCAGAAGTCAGGGCCAGATCCTGAGCACACATTTTAATAGAGGTTTCCAGCTCTGTACATTAATCCAAGAGAAGGTTTCCTAGCAAGGGATTACAGCTTTAGAGATCATTTGCCTTCTCCCCAGAGGCAGAATAGACAATGCTTTTCCAGCCTTCCAGGCTTCTACAACCTGACTAGGAATGCAAATATTTGTAAATGAAATTGCCAGCTATTCTCTGACTCTTAAGGAACTCAGCAAGAACTAACCTCAAGTTCAGCAACCTTTTGTGATTTGGTGACAATGAGCCCTTTGTTAATCTTCAGTACTGAAAGCAAAAGGATATCTGACACACTGATGTATTTTGATGACGTTATTTATGAGCTTGACTTTGATGGGATCTATTAACCCATACCTCTGTGCTCCTGAGCAGCTGCTTCGATGACAGCGTTTGGATTTACTGGCAGCAGCTTGTTGTCCTCTTGGGTCACAGCTCATAACAAATGGAGGAGTTTCCACATTCTGTGTCTTAGTGTCGAAAAGTCAAGGCTTACTATGGTCTTACTGACTCCTGTAACTATCCAATGGTTTAGCAGGAGGCACATACTGTTTGTAAAGCACTTTGCTCTTGGGTGGCATGGGGTACTTGTTTTCCAGGAGCCTGTTGCAAGGGTGCTGCTCTCCACCATGCTCCTCAGGAGGCTTTCAAGCTAACTTTGACTTGCACCAGCTGGGATCAGTATGGTAACTTTGTTGATGGCGTCTTGACAAGAATCTCAGTCCTTGCATGGAGGTTTTCAGCAAAGGGCAGATGCCATCCTAAGAACCAGCATCTGTGGCTGACAAATAATGACAAAAAAGGTTCTGGCTATAAGTGAAAAGGTAATGAACTAATCACACAAAGAAGAAACTCATCATTATCTTGTGACATGAGGCAAAGGTCAGTTATCTAGAGTGCTTTCTAGCTTACCCCAGCTTTTTCACTTGTTTGGCATTGTCCACAGTGTCCACAAAGTGATCACAAAAAAGTTTTTCTCCAGTATTAGCAATAGTTTTCATAGCTCATATAGTTTAATACCTATTAAAACTGTTCAGATAGGTTGTAGTGTTTTAATGTTAGTAGAAACCATAGGTGAACATTCCGCACTTGGTGATTTACAAATGTCCATCACAGTAATATCATTTTTTTTATTCACAAAGATATAAAACTGCATAAACTATGTTGTGTGAGCAGAGTTTGTATTTTACGTGTAAAACAGATCAGTACTTCTGGTGGTAGTTGGCAGCAGAACGAAAAAAAATTATCTTTGATCAAGAGTCTTCCATGTGGCGCTCTGGAAGAATTAAAAGAGCAGTAATTTATACATTTCAAGTATTTCATATTTAGAGAAAGATTAATCTCTTCACTCTTAACTGCAGGATTTGTATTGTAGTGACGGGTTTAATTATATGGTCACATAGGATATTGAAATTATTATTTTTCTGATTAGAAGTGGCCACCCAAAGTCAATGGCTCGGTCATGTAATAGGAGCCATCACAGGATGGTTGCCAGCTTCTTCCCCTTCAGATGAGCTTTCTATCTGGAAGGACTTGGAATCCCTTTCCAATCACATAGACTAGACCTGGAGACCACATTGACTGATAGGGCTGAGAATGCACTGGGAGGAATGATACGCTTGCGAATGTGTTCCTTCCAAAGGAAGGGAGGAGCAGTGAATCACTGCAAGCACAAAACTAACAAAGGGAAAGACATGTGATGTCAATGCAGCGTCCATGGACTGTCATCAGTCCATGGACGCTAAATAGACCCCCAACTGAACCAAAATTGAACCTGGTAATGTAAGTGTACGTTACCAATGTATAGATCTGAACGTTCACACAGATTAGCTAAGGTGAACTGAAAGCTTCCAATGGCAGACTACAGAGCTATAAAGACTTCAGCAAGGAAAATAAGTGTGAAGAATGAAACTGCAGCAGGGAACAGGGTCTAAAATTCACCTCAAAGGAAAGGGGGAAATGCACCATGACAGAATTGCCTAAGAAAAATTCAAATGATTGAAACAACTGGAGATAAATAAGGCGCCTGCCCCAAAAGGGGCTTTGTTCAATTATTCTGAAGAGAAGCCACAGTGCCACTAAGCAGAGCTAGCTGGTTTCCTTCTTAGTTTCCTTCATGCCTTCACATTACATAGTACTAATAAACAAAGAAATTAATGGCAATTAGTACTCTTACACTCAGTGATTGTAGGAAAGCGTTTGACAATGATGCTGCTATTCCAAGACACTGAAAATGTGCATATTTCTTTGTAAAATCGTTTGTATTTTCCAAAACCTTTCACAGTACACTGGTGATTAAATGATTGCTTTGTTGTCACTGCCGGCATAGGCGAAGGTACATCATCTCCCTGCAATGTCTTGTACTGCTGTGTAACAAATATCTGGCGCAGAGGCTGGAGTCCCAGGGGTGTTTGGCAGTCTCGGTTTGCTGGGGGTATCTATTCATCAGCAGATGAGATACAACAAAAGACAAACAGCTTAGTCAGAACAGCAAAACAATAAGGTCTTGTAATCAACAGGTCAAAAAACAAAGGCTATGAAAATAAATACGACCTTACGTGGCTTTGCTGTTCTAGAAGGAGTAACTGCGGGCATTGTTGTCGTATTTATTTACCCAGGCAGTACATCTCACAGTCCCTGTGACTCTACCTGTGCTACAGGGCTCCGATGAGGAAGGGAAGGACTGCTGGTGAGAATACAGCCTAACATAAATAATGTCTTCACTAAACTGTGGATCAAGGAGAAGCAATAGGTTTATCCAGCACTGTTTAAACAACTTTCAGCTGGAGAGCTGTATCAGATATTCATAATAAAATTATGAGATAAAGAACAATGACAATTTGAGGTACATACAATTACCAGTGGCTCACTAAAAGTAGATATAAAGAAGGTAGAATATGTTGGCCATATTGTGACAATACTGAACAACAGACATAGTTACCCAAGGGCCAGAGGAGAAGATGTTGACAGTGAATGACACTGCAGGACACGAAGGACCGAAGAAGTGACCTTGCAGATTAGCAGATGGCTAAAATTAAAAGTATTGCTCTACGATAGGATTAGTTAGGGGTAAGTGACCTCTGCCTTATGTTCCAGCACGTGAGGGGTGGATTGCTTTAGAGCACCCTTGTATGCTGAAGTTTTCTTTATATAGAAGCCAGGCATATGGTCTTCCCACACTATCAAGACAATGGCTATATTCATGCTGTCTACCATGGGCAGCCTGCCTGTAAACCTGCTAATAGTTGCTTTGGACATCTCACTTCCAGCACAATCACGTGTGGTGGGTTGACCTTGGCTGGATGCCAGGTGCCCACCAAGCTGCTTTATCACTTCCTCTCCTCAGCTGGACAGGGGGAGAAAAAATGTAATGAAAGGCTCATGGGTCAAGATAAGGACAGGGAGATCACTGCCCAATTACTGTCATGGGCAAAACAGACTTAACTTGGGGAAATTAATTTAATTTATTGTCAGAGTAGGATAATGAGAAATAAACCCAAATATTAAAACACCTTCCTCCACCCCTCCCTTCTTCCCAGGCTCAACTTCACTCCCAATTTCTCTGCCTCCTCCCCCTGAGTGGCACAGAGGGACGGGGTGGTCCTTGTGGTCAGTTCATCACACGTTATCTCTGCTGCACCTTCCTCCTCAGAGGGAGGACTCCTCATGCTCTTTCCCTGCTCTAGCGTGGGGTCCCTCCTGTGGGAGACAGTTCTCCACAAACTTCTCCAATGTGGGTCCTTTGCATGGGCTGCAGTTTTTCACAAACTGCTCCAGTGTGGATCCTTTCCATGTGTCCTTCCCACAGGGTGCAATCCTTCAGGAGCAGACTGCTCCAGTGTGGGTCCTCCAAGGAGTCAGAAATCCTGCAGCAAACCTGCTCTCACAGCCTCCTTCAGGCATCCACCTGCCCTGGTGTGGGGCCCTCCATGGGCTGCAGGTAGATATCTGCTCCACCATGGACCTCCATGGTCTGTAGGGGGACAGCCTGCCTCACCACGGTCTTTGCCACGGGCTGCAAGAGAATCTCTGCTTCGGTGCCTGGAGCATCTCCTCCCCCTCCTTCTTCACTGACCTTGGTGTCTGCAAGGCTGTTGCACTCACATATTCTCACTCCTCTCTCCAGCTGCTGTTGTGCAGCAGTTTCCCCCCTTCCTAAATACATTATCCCAGAGGCTCTACCACCGCTGCTGATGGGCTCAGCTTTGGCCAGCAGTGGGTCCATCTTGGAGCTGGCTGGCATTTGGTCTACTGGACACTGGAGAAGCTTCTGGCATCTTCTTACAGAATTCACCCCTGTAGCCCCCCTGCTACCAAAAACCTTGCTGTGCAAACCCAATATACCATGTGCTTCCTAGAAAATATTTTCACGTACAATCCCTTCAACCAGGTTTTTGCTTACCATTGAATGTGCCAAGAAACTCACCACACATCACCAACTGCGATAGCACCTTTTGTGATCGCCCCTCACAGAAACAGGATTTAAAATACTTGTTTATTACCACTTATACTACTTATGCATTGCGTTTAAAACAAGGGGGAGCTTTAAGTATAGTTACCCTAACCATCTAAGCCAAATAATCTTTTTAGATGGGTTTTAGGAACATAAAAAAATTGTTCCTCAAACATATCAAGGAACTGAGGTCTCTTAGTGCTGTAACCCAATAGACTCCACTTCCAACAAACAAGAGAGCTTTTTATTAACTCATCAAATATTTGCATTGAACCATGTTAAAAGAGTGTTCATCATACAGGGATACAATCATAAGGCAGTAATAATTACACCAAGAAGTGTTGCAAGTTCCAACACGGCTGTTTACATGTCTGTTTTCAAAAATAAATACCTGCTAAAGGTGTGTGCATGCTGAGGTATTTGTCCATTCACCTCCTTAGGCATATTAATATATGCTTTTCTATAGCTATGTTGAAGATTATAGGCAATTATTGGAGAACACATCACTGGAATCTCTTTCACTACTCGGTAAATACATATGTAAAGATGGGACAAAAGGAAGGAAAAAGGAACAGATGGTGGCAGGAAGATAGAAGACAAATTTTCTCTTGTTTTATCTTGAATCCAAAAGTACATCCTTCACTGAAGGTTTTTAACAGCAGCAGAGAAAAAAGCATATCTCAAGCAAAGAACAAAGACAACTTAGTTGCCTTAATACAAAGGTTTGGACTAGCTGGTATTTTTAAACCACTCTCGTAAAACTGTTTGGGGATACTTTTCTCTTTCTGACCACTTTTGACACTGAGGAGTGAATGTCCCTGACAGGAGTGTCAAGAGGCACTGTAGCCACCCACCCCAGGTTTCACTGTCAGTGGTCACCCCACCAGCAGTCCTGGGGCGTCTTGGGGACAATCTTTTTTGGAGGACAGAGGGCTTGTTTCAAGCCAGATGAGTTCCCAGAGCCAGTTTATTGCTTGGCCGCACAAGTGTGTGTGCTGGCAGAAGGAAAGGATCAGAGGAGGAGAGGTGACATGTCTGGGAGGTGGGGTAGCAGGACATGATCTGCACCAGGATTTGAGATGGCTTAACGTGACCGTGGAACAAGAGTGTAAGTTGATGTTAAGGCATTGGAGTCACGGTAATTAAAGGCTTCTGTTTTCATTATGGGTCTGGTTTGTCACTGAACTTCAGCACACAGAAGCCATTACTTAGAAGTCCAGTTCCACTCAGCTTCAGAGTTAAATCACAGGTCTGGATCGGGGGTCAATGTGCCAAATGTTGTCAGTCCACCTTCAGTGTGTACTTGCACTTCACCTTTCAGATACCTATTTCTTTCACTAACATGATAGCTAGTCCATACAACACCGTGGCCTCCCCAAGAGGAAACACTGACATGTACATCCACCCCTCCAGCTTCTTGGGTGTCTTCTCTGCACTTTGAGCCATGAAAGCGGCCAAACTTCATCACAGCAGGACTTACCCTGGGAGGGGACACAGCGTACAGGAGGCTCTGATGGATGTGGCCCGTGAGGTTACTACCTGCCTTTCCTTGTCACCTTGTATCTGGGAACCCACTGGCATGGGTTGGCTTGTAATAGAATAGCTATTTTTTCAACACCAACTGGCTCCTTTTTTGCCCTCAGGCAGGAATTCAGCAATAGCTTTGTACACTTGTTTTTGGACTGTAGCCCCATCCTCGCTTACTTTTAGAGACTTCTGCATTGCAATTTACACGTATAATGTGACATTAATTACAGTTTAAATTAAGCACACAAAAATCAAGATCTGATGATCTGTTTTATCAAATCAGGCTGTGTAAGATTAACAGCTATTATAAAATAAATGGAATATGTAGATAACTCTTACCATTTCAGTGGCTCATTTACAGAGCCATTAATTCTCTGTGATGCAGTGAACATACCGATGGAGACCAAGTTGCTCATACTAAAAATCCAGTCCCATCCTTTGTCTTCTTTCCCATCAGTCTGCTGCCAAAGCACACCCGAAGCTGAAATTTCCTATGGTTTAACGACAATTTGGTATTTTGTATCTTAAACTTTATATTTCTTCTCTTGCTTACCTTGCTTGCTTGCTTGCAAGCTTTTAGTAACAGTCTTGGCTAGGAAAAAAAGCGAGCACACAAAAATTAGTATTTTATTAACAATGCATATCTTGCTATAGTGTCTCGGTCTGTCTTTTCTACCCCTTAAGCAGAACAAAAGCAAAATTAGTAGAGGATGTTGCAATATCCCATCCTGAGTAGGACTTCAGAAGAACTTTGTGGTCAGCCCTTTTCCATGAACACTCCTCAGGCTGCTGCTCAGAGCACTCTCTGGTTAAGGAGGGAGCAGATCCCACATGCAGAAATGGGGATTACGTATCAATCTTCTACTGCCCAGATATCACCGACCACAGAGTGTTGCATAAATTGTGGGTATCTGTTCTCTGATAGCCTTCAGGATCCAGTGTCTAGCCAAAACTACTTGACATATTTTTCTGAGATATACAAATAGTTTGGGAATAACTAAAATAACATTTGGGAACAAATTTTCTATTTGCAGTAAAAATAAAAAATAGCAATTTACCCAGCTGTGGCTGTAAAAATCCTATGTTTTGCATGACATGCTCAGTGATGCAGGGGAAGAAAGGATACTTTCTAGGAACAAAGTTAATTATTCAGTAGCAGTTCTTAAAGTGATCAAAAAGAAAGGTGTAAGCTACTTTATTTTTTTAATACAAAAGAAATGTTCTTTGAGGTACTGATCAAACTAAACATAAAATCAAATGAATTAAGGATAAGCTTCAATAGTATGCACAGGCTTCTGCTAAGACAGAAATGGATTATTTTCCCAAACTGCAGCAGTGCCCGCAAAGATGAATTACTTGATTAAAAACAACCTCCATGTTGCTTGATTCGGTATTCAGTATTGTTAACTTTGGACTAAGAAGTGAACGTTCTCTGGGGAGATAAAAAACAAGCGTATTTGAGTGGTTCTTTTATTTAAATGAAGTAAACATAGCTATTACAGTGAAGATAAAAGAAATGAGGAAAAGAAACACAAAAGCAGGAAGTAAGGAAAGGCTCTTATTAGCTTTAATATTATTTATTTGCTTTGCGTCCGTGCCTAACAGCACAAGTCATGAAGCAATACCCCATTATATGAGGCACTGTGCAATCACAGAAGGAAAGGACAGGGTGTGCTCCAAGCAGTTCACCATTTAAATATAGCACTGCAGACAACAGCAAGTACTGACTAATGGCGGAGTACAAGGACAAGCAGTCCTGCACACCTAATGCCTGGTGTGGCTGTTCCCAAAGGATGGCTTCCAGAGGGATTCAGAGAAGTGGCTTTGGGGAGCTCCCCTCAGCAGTGCCGGCCATGTGTTGATAGTCAAAAGTGTGAAGATGTGACAACAGGATGGTGGATGGTAGACATCTTCTGGGCCAGACAGGATATGATAAGAAGCACTGGTCTTGAGGAAGGGCTTGCGAGTGAAGACAAGGTTTATGAAACAGAAAAGAAGGGGGTGATGGAGAGCTGCTAGAAACACTGCTCAGAGAGCTGGAAAATTATTTCTTTGCTCCTGGGTGATGATCAGAGGGTTCTCCCAATTCAGACAGGACATTGAGCCCTTTTCTCACATGAATGAACCCCCACTTTCTTGGGGGGAATAAAACAACAAGCCTGACGTGAAGCTGAGAGCTGAGTCAATGGGCCTTCTGCTTTGAATCCCTTGGGCATCTAGTAGAAAATTAAAATTGGCCAGCCTCCTGAGCCAGGCAGGAAGGAGCACTCCAACCAAGCCAGATCACCTGGAGGTAGAAGTTACAGCTAAGGGTCAAATCAAGGAGAGGAGATAAAGAAGTACAGGAAGCAGAGATGAGTCAAAGTACCACTCTCCAGCACAGCTTAGCTAGGTTTTTATTTTCTATCACTTCCAGCTCAGCAAAAAGGCAGTATTTGCCCACGGCTTCATCAAGTTTTTCTTTTCCTGAGATAAATCGAATTTTTTAACAGGACAAAGCCTGCAAAAATTAAACATCAACCCAATTAATTAAGTACAACTAAAACAGGGTTCTCAAAAAGAGGTTCCTGGGGCATATTACAGCCCTGTGTAGCGCTGAAGAAATTCAGTTGCTGTAAACATTTTCCCACCATCCCAGGACAATATCACTTACTGCAACTACTACTCTCCTTAAGAGTTTGCTGTCCCCTTCCTTTAGCTAAGCCGGTTCGGTGGTTCCTGCTCACGACAGTGCCGTCAGCAGTACCCGAGTGCCTCCTGGCCAGCTGACTGAGGCCCCCAGCCAGAATCCAAGTCTCCCTTGAGTCCTGCTGTTGGCAATGTGAGCAGGCAACTTGGGTGTTAGTCAGGATGAATCACCCACCAGAAATGCTTCTCTCTCTCTCAGTTGGCTGTGCATGGAGCCAAGTAGGCTGGCCACTTAAGTATCTTGTTTAAATGTCTAACATGGGATGAAGATAGACATCTGTAAGATTCTCAGCTTGTAATAGCTTTTTTCTTACCCTTCCCTTTGTTTCTAAGCTTGTGGACAGACACTTTTATTTAAATCCTTAATGCAGAGATTTTGGCCCATGGGTGTGAGGGAAAGCTGCATGTCACTGGGAGGGCACAACCCATCACCCTGTTGAGAATGTAAAGAAGAAGATGAAGGAACAAAAAACAATGATTCACCTTTATGTGCTTAAACATCTGAGGGTAAAAACACCTACTTTGAATGTGTAACTGAAGAAAATTGCTGTTTATGAGGTGGTTTGTGAGAAAAACTAATGACATGAAAGAGGTTGCCTTTCAGGGAGAAGAAGAGGAGGACAACAAAGACACTGAGATAAGGCCATCAGAGAACAGGAGAGGGAAGAGAGGGATGATACCAGTAGAAGAAATGCTGGAGAAAAGGTAAATATGTTAACTAATCAGGTAGAGCATGGCATTGATACGGTACTGAATTAAAAAACAGTCACAGGGTCACAGAATCCTGTATGACGGGAGTGACAGGAAGTAGAGAGGCCATCTTGTCCCATCTCATAACTGCAGCACAGGACTGATTATATCTAAATCAGTCTTTACTGGTATTTTACAATCTAAATTTTGCAATTCTAGAATACTGCAGGTCTCCTAGGCCATCTGTTTGACAGATTACTTATCCTTGAGTTTGTCCTAATGCCTTTCTGCGTGACTTGTTGCCCTACACTTGGTACACACACAGTCAGTTTGGCCCCATTCTATGGGTAGCAATCTTTTGTCATAACCCAAAGAGCATTAGCATACTTTTTTTTTTTTTTTTTGCCCCCTTCAGCCCTATCTTCTCTAGACAAACCAAATTGAATTCTTTCTCTTCTTCCCAGGCCAGGGGGGGTTTTTTTGCCTCCAGGCAAAACACTCCTCCCTGCCTTCCTCAGTGCACTGTCCAGTTGCAGTTGTGAAGTCTGGTACTTGAAAGCACACAGAATTTCAGAAGTCTTGAAGGGGTGAATAAGCTGGAGAAAGAAATACTGATTGCGTCTTACTTATGACTCCTCTTCCTATATCTGAGTGTGTCATCTGCCTTCTTTCACAGCAGCACCAAGCCTATGACTCATATTCATCTTTAATCACCAGTTCCATCTCTGCAGAGCTGCTGCTTAGGCAGTTACCCAATTTGTATTTGTGCAGTTGCCTATTACTACACACATATCATCCTTTGCCCTTATCCTTAAGGGGTTATAGGCTATTTATTTCAGGTTCTTGCTGTAATTCATCAGGAACTTTTCAATTCTAATCTTGCCTTTCAAAGGGTTTGCATTTCTCTCCTCCTCCAGCTTTGATCATCCACACCGCCAGTGAGAGCATTGTCTGTTCCTGGGTCAGGACTAATAATGGATACATTGGCTTCTGCTTGGCCAGGGACTGGACCATAGGGAATCTAGTCAATAAGGCCTTCAAGTCTGACCACGGACCCCTGATTACTACCCTTTGAGCACAGTTTTCCAGCTGGTTTACTACTTATTTAGCCCATGTATTTCTTGGCTTGCTCATGAGAGAGTTTTGTGTAGCAATATCAAAGCCTTGCTGAAGTCTCTGGTAGGTTGTTTCTCTGACTCGTTGTTTCTCTAAGAATGCTGTACATATGGACATCCAATCTCTGGATGAATGTGCCTTGCAATCTCTTGAAACTGGGAGCTTTACCAGTATTAGCAGTATCTACTGGGGTACTCCAATCCAAACCACTATAAAGGCTAGCGTGCATTCATAAGCACACAAGCTGTTTTAATCTGAGTTCATGGAGATATGTGCTAGACTGCAGTGAAAAGGAAAAGGAGAAAAGAAAATGAATTTATACATGGATCAACACGTCCTGAAGAAGACCACCCATTTGTCAAGTCTTTTCTTGGCGACCACAGGTAGTGCCCCAGGTATTCACAAGTGCATGGTGGTTTGTTTCAGGTTGCTTCAAGTGAACAGGGATGTCAGCACACCCTTACCCAAGGAAAAGTCATTTTTCAAGGCTGTGAAAGGACATAGGGTTCTGTGAAGGCCTGAAAAGAACTCTGAGTTGCCAGGTTTGGCTTTAGCCAAACCAATGGGCAACTTTGTGTCCTTCAGTTCACCCCAGATAAGCAGAATCAGTTCCTACCAAGGTGAACCAGATCTATTCAAACTACCAGGCAAAACTTGTCTCCTAATCCAGGTGAATCAAATAATAGGTCTTCCTGCTATAAAATCTACATTAGAGATTGTCTCCCCAGAGAAAATGGTCCCTCACCAACAGCATCTTTACATCCTGGGATCAGAACTGCATCCATAAGATTGTGCTGACCACAACTACAGCTGCCTTTACCTTTCAGAGTATTGGAGGTTGAAGAGAGGTGGAGATAATTCACAGGTGTCCTGGAAAAAAGTATCCAAAAAGCATTCATTAGAAGGCCCAGATTAATTTTCTGTAGAGGTCCAAGGAAACAGGTGAGCTTTGAGTATCTTGGAAAACGGGATATGGCTGTTGCTGAAACTGGGCAGAACAGGCTGAGATAATTGGCAGTGTATTCAGTACCTGGTTGTTACAGCACTGGGAGAAAAATTCAATGTGTCATATGCACAACCCCAAAATAAGTGTCTTCTCATGACAATAGAGGAAAATGAGCATCCTCAGCTTCTTCATCCAGAGTATCATAGGTCTGATCAACACTTGGACATAGCAGCATCAAGAGAACTTCCTCACTGCTCTTGGGGCTAAAACAGTGAAATTTGTAGGCTAGCCTTTTCCGAGGGACACCAAAGGCTCTGGGCCTGCAGGTCTTATGAGTAATGGCCCCCACCCCAACAGACAAGGAGGAATACATCAATGGCAGGCAGAAATGTGAAGAGTGGCACAACATACCAAACAATTGCCACAACACAAGAGCAGACCCTGTTATATGCAAGGGATGTATTCCTGAAAAAATTGCATAGTGTGATATTATTTGCAGAGTCAAATAACACATGCCAGCAAGAGACAGGCAGACCCATGTTTGAACTGGGTCCCAGGTGAGTTGTAGAGCACACCTGTCCCTGACAGCTCAGGGAAGACAAGTCCTGACCAGAATCACATTCAGATTTGCCCCTGTGAAGTCCAGGGACTAGACTGTCTGTAGCTTTCTGTCTGTTCTCCAAGAGGTCTGAGAACTTGGAGAGCTCCACATTGACCCTGCGGAGGGACACCACCCTGCTGAACCCAAGAATGTGTTTTAGTTGACATCATTGTCAAGGGGCATGGGGAACATGCTCCCCATTAGGATCTATTTTGCCTGCATTCCCCATGTTTTAATGTTGTGGGGGGTTACTTGTCCTTAAGATTTAGCTTGGTTCCTTGAGCCAAAGTTTTTGGCTCTGTGAGTATCTGTGGGAGCTGGACTTCTGATGATGAGCTTCACTAGTGGCCATTTGGGGCCAGGAAATCTGGAGCGCAGTTGTACTGTGCCAGAGTTAAATTCAAAGACCTCTTATCCAGTTACCATTTGGCCAACAGGCAAGTCCTTGTACGATCCTAAAAGGCAGTCTCTTTGCTAATACTGGTAAATAAAACTGGGCCAGGACTAGTTCTTTTGCCTTAAGGACAGATGGTGTGGCAGAGTTCACATCCATTGAGCTAAACTGCTTCATTCCCACCCATATTTCCTATAGGAAACAGTTTCAGACTGAGCCTGGGGGACTGTCTGGGGCCTGTCAATTGACACAGGTCAAAACCATGCCAGGCGGAACGCCAGCAGTTAAACAGCCGCGATGGTGCAGGCAAGTGCTCAAGCCTGTACCCAGTTCACTAGCATAGATGTGATCTCTGGTGCTGACATGGACTGGGCTGGAAATGCAAAGCCCAGGGCTCTGTTAAGACATGGGCAATTTTAATGAGGAGAAATTTCTGCAGATTTTCTTCTCCAGAGTTTTCCGCTTCATACTGGATTTGAATCCCAAGGTTAAACCCTTGACAGTGTTGAAAATTTACCTGTAGCAAATGGGTTGTATGTCAAAATCATGCACCCCAGAGAATTCCCATACACCCTCCTCCTCTGGGTGTGGTCACCAAGTCTGGACTTCAAAGGGAACTTCAAAAAACAGACTGTGTCCATATGCACCAGGGCTCAGCAGCTCCAGGGGTCTGAATATAAAAGATTAAATAAAAACGCCTCTCCTTTTTCAGGGAGAAAGGTGCCAAAGGGGGGAGAATGAATGAAAGGGGTAAGTCAAGCTAACATCCAAGTTGAAGATCTAAGGGTAGATCAAAGAAGACTGCAGTCATAAAAAGAGCTCCATCTAGATGTGCAAGGGGATCTGAGGGCGCACGGGCAATGACCAAACTATACATTATGCATGGTCATGGCCTGACAGGGGGGAGGCAGGTCTTGACGATAATTAGGCTAGAAAAGACTATGGCCATGAGATATGGTGCCTGTTCAGACTGAATGTATCTGTGGACAATCACTGCAAGAAATGTGAAGTCAACTGCTGTTTTCTTATCAACAAGGTCACTTGCTGTTTTTCAGAAACAGATTAAATGTGTCTGACATTATGGACTGGCTATTGCTTATCTTTTTTTTTCCTATGTTCTTGTTTTTCCCAGTATTTTTCTGAGAACTGAAGCTTGGTAGACTGGTCTATAATTCCCTGAGAACTTCTTTTCTCCCCTTCTGAATATATTTAAATGCATGTGTATATCTTTTCCAGTCCTCTGAAACATCACCATCCTCCTCAAGTGCCCAAAGACAGCAACTACTGGGTCTGCAGTTGCTCCTGCTGGCTTGTAACAACTCTAGGATGAATTGCAAGCCCAGAATATTTGAAAAACATCTCCTTTTCTATGTATTCCACAACTTATTCTTTGCCTACTCAGGCTTCAGCATTTATCATAGTCATCCGTGTTCACTATGTTGGTGTTCAGATCCCAGCTGAAAGCTTCAGAGAAGACAAAAGAAAAAAATCCCATTAAATATTATTGAACCCTTTGTTCCAATCTGTGGTCAGTAAGAAAATTATGTGCTTTAACAAAATGAGGAGCAGTTTATAAAAATAATAATAAAGGAAAGGTGGGGAAAGCTCTTGGTGTGGATTGAAGATTTGAACCTTGGGCAGTGACTAGCCTCCTCTGGAGTTAATGAAGTTTGTTAATGAACTCCTAACTGAAATACTAATAATTTCTTTTGTATAGTCACAAGGAAATCTTGAGCTATCAAGAATCAAATCAAAGCAAGTTGAGAGCAATATAAGCTTTCAAAAGACACAGTAAGAGTGGTGGTGGTGACTGCTGTGCTTGACAAATCTAATCACACTCAGGAGAAAAGCAACAGAAAAAATACTAAAGTGAGAGTCTCTCCATGTAGCAGGCAGCCATGAACATTAAAAGAGCACCTCATGCTGTATGAAATCAATTGCATATTTTATGGTAGTGTGAACATAGGGAGTAATGACAGCACAGACATAATTCATCTGGATTCACAAGAAGGCTGGATACCTGAAAAACAATGTGCTGGGCATGAATGTGTTTGGAAGATCAGCTGAAGAACTGTAAGCAATGACAGCTTTCATTTGCAGAGTTTCCCTCTTTTGGCCTCTCTGGCTTCTTCTATCCATCAGCTGCATAGCAGAGAGGATTTCTTTCCCTTCGGCTCACCCAAACTTTTATTTTCTCTGCAGTTCCCCCTGAACAACACCACTCCTCTCCTCTGCCGCTGTGACTCGTCTGGCACCTTTCTCCCACTGCCCCACAATGTTTCTCTGAGGGGTTCTTCACCCCCGCCCAATTTGTGAAATCTGATGAGTGATTTTTGGGCTCTGTGGGGATAGATAGGATACCTCTCAATAGGTAAGCAAGCCATTTACCAGCTGGAAGAGCTGCAGTCACACTGCCATAGAAACACTGTTGTGCTGGGCAGGTCAGGACCAGGGTCCTCACCCCAGAGGGCAACGCAAACCCTTCCTGGACCAAGATGCTTCAAACTGGCAGTGCAAACAGACTGCCTGCCAAGCACAAGCCAAGCAGAGAGGGGTGTATGGGAATGCTTGGCATGAGGTGGCTCCCAAACATCACCTGCCCCAGATGTGTCTCCCTGCAGTCCTTCCGGGGTCCTTCTCCCTTCTGGTTAAAAAGGAACCCAGAGGAGGGGGTCCTGCTCCTTTCAGTGGCTGGGGACAAGTGCATTTGCCCAGGAAACATGGTGGCAGCCCCTGAGGGTCAAACCCATGTCCATCAGTGAGGTGCCCATTGCTGGACTGGGCTGGACAAGCAGGAGAAGAAGCCACCTCTGCCCCCCATGGAGGTGCAGCCTACAGAGAGGCAGGCTGAGAAATGAGATTTTGGGGAAGGTCATGGGTAGTCGAGTTGCTGGGGACATGGAGAGGGGACACCAGGGCAGGTGCACTCCCACCCTCCTCCCTGCGCCAGTGGTTGAGGCTGCTGCTGACACACTGCTGCTGCCTTTTCTCAAAGCTTATTGAAAGGAAGCAAACAGCATTAAAACAGCCATGGATTTTGTTTTCTTGCCAACATATTTGATGTCTTTCATTCAGGGTTAAACTTGACATTTCAAATTACCATTCAGCGGGTGAACCTGTTCCATGTGCGAACCTGTTTCACGTGCAAAGATTAAAACCTGTGTTGAAACATTGGGCTAACACTATGCATCTCCATTTTCCATCTAAATAGATTTAGAAAATTTGAGGGCAAATTGGCTTCCAGAGCAGTGTGGGGTGGCCTCTGTTTGGGACCCCCAACAGACCCCACACTACTCACAGTTCCAGGCACCAGCTCACATGCAAGGGCAGTAGCATGTTCTTGGAGGACTGCTAAAATGAACACCTCGAAGGTGAAGTTAGGAGCTGGCCTGTAGGCTACCTGTTGGGCCTGATTACATTTTCAGAAATCCTATATATGGTATCTTTCCAGTGTAGGTCCAAAAGCTATTTAGAAAAGTTTTTTCTTTACTCTTGTTTCACACATGGAAATGCTGAGGGTGAAAGTTTTGGTAATCCGTTCATATCCACACAGGAATTGCTGGAAAAGCTAAGAAACAGCTCAGTGCTGCCTTGCACTCAGTCCTACCTATAAAAAATGTCCTCAGCTGGTGACTGCTTCCCAGGGCAGGACTTGGCTGAGCAGCTCTGCCCTGTCTTGCCTTCAAGTTAGATTTGGATCAATGTGGTTGTGCCAAAAGAAATTGCTGTCTTTGAAGATGTTCCTTCAAAGGAACATGAAGCAGATCTGGTCTACATAAAAAAGTCTAGCTAAATAAAACCATTCAAGTGTCTATGTCTGCTTATCTCCCTTCAACCGCCACGGGAAGAAGGCCTCAACTGGTAACTGCTGAGAGTCCAAGAGAAGCTGAAGGGAGTAGGGGAAAAGCAGAGACCCCAGGATGGGGCTTCCTAGTACCTGTGCTGACATTGCTTACGGTTATATTTGGCTTTGGCCAGTGTAGTACTGCCTCCTCCCTTTGCCAGATCTGTTTAGAGTTGCTGTGAGGATCTGCACCTTTGCGATGCAGGTGGGGCAGCCATCCCCTGTGCCCCATCTCACCGGCTCCCTCTGGGACTGCTGAGGTTTAGAAGGGAAACATCTGCAGGGCATTAGCATCACACTGCTCCGATTCACAAGTAAATCAGCACAAGTGATCAAACCCCCCAGTTTGGTTGGTTTAAAAGAAGAGTGGTTGCTTCATCTTTCCAGCGCTGGTGTGCAGGAAGACACCTGTGCTCTGGTTAAACTGACCTGGGGGAGGCAGGCGGGAAGGAAGGAAGGAAGAGGAGATGGCTGTGTCTGCAGCCGCCAGGTGGGCTGACTTTGGCTTATGTTCATTTCAAGTTATTTTTAGTTGTGTACGCATTCCCGGGCCAGGGGTGTTCATAAAATGGGACTTTAGTAAGTATAAAGAACAAACCCAAACAGTTGCTGCTTTCATAACCCTCCTGAGCAGCTGAGACTCCTTAGAGCCCAGGGCCTTCTGCTGTGTCAATTCCATCCCGGCTGGTCCTCAGCCCTCAAAACGCACAACTAAAGTCATATCTGATGCTCCTCTGCAAGTGCTGTAATTTTCGCAGGGACAAAGTGGCCCAGGTTTATGGTTCTGTGTTCATGTTGGTTAACATACACTTTACATAGCGTTAACAGCCTGGATTTACCACGCAAATTGATGGGCAAAGGTTCAGCCAAGAGCTCCCCTCGGATCTAGCACCACTTTGGGTTTGATGTCTGGAGTAAGCCTACATTCCCCATTGCTTTTAAGGTTATCAGAAAATCTCTGGGCTTTCTGGTGGTGCGATTCTTTAAAATGTTGGCAGCATTTTGCGTTTCAGTTGTACAAAAACCACCCCTGAAGATAAAGCTGTTGGGAGGAGGTCATGCAGCATGCAGAGTAGGTAAAGGAAAAGTCTAAAGCAGCGTATCCAAGGGCTAATTAAAATGGGACCCTGAACATTAATGAGATTGTTGTCAAAACAGCAGTAAATGTTATTTGCACTTTTATGAAGAAGTAATTCATATTACCTGTTTAAATTGTCTCATTATAAATTATTATTTATCACTTGTTTACAGAGCAATACTTTTTTCTTAAGAAGGCAGTCTGCCTTTGAGCAAACAGATAAAACTGTTTTGTTTGAGTAATCTTAAATCACCCTTCCACCATCCTTCTTTCTCCTGTTACAGAGAGCCTAACTCTGTCCTCTTTGTTATTAATAGATTTGTGCTGGCTACTCCCATTGCCACAGAAATCATAGAGATATAAAACACACTGTCAATTACAAAGTCTCTCCCTCGGCCATAAATGGACAATAATCTATTTGTGGTAACATCTGCGTAAAGTGGCTTTGGGGATATTTTTTTACTGGTTCCTCATAATATTTACACATTGAGCGCAGACAAGTATTAAACAGACCTCACTTCAGCAGTGAGAGCCCGCCGAGCTCTTACCCAGCACCAGCTGAGTCCCGCTGCGGGCAGGCTTAGCGTCGGCCAGAGCAGCGTGATGATGGGAGAGGTGGCACTGAACAGGGATGGTTCTGAGAGCCAGGGAGCTCAAACCTTCATACCACCAAATGGAACGACTGGGCAGGAACTTGCCCCTCCTCAGCCTCAGCCTTGGGTGCGGAGTTTGCAGCTGGGATAAGGGGAAGCCTGCGTCAGTCGGCAAACAACGGGGAAGCTTTGGCAGCAAGCGCATGTACCTTACCAGGCTCGGAGAGGAACAGCAAGAGCCAGGGCCACACACGTGGCAAGATGCTTGGTAGGTCCACATAAACCTGTCCAAAGCAACCCAGGGAATACACCACGCTTGAAGAGCAACAGCTGTGCTGGGGAACATGGCTGGGGCTTGCAGGGATGGTGTGAGGTCCCTGGCACTGGCTGGAGGGGCTCTTTGGCAAGCAGGGCTGCTAGCGTGCTCTTTGGGGAGTGGGACCCGGTGGCTCCGCTGCTGGGAGCAGACAACCACGCGGAGGAGCGACTCTGGCTTCCCCGCTGGGCAGACTGCCTGCCGACTGTGCAAGGGGCTCTACAGCTCCAGAGCAGCCAGGAAGGCAGGGCACAGAGCAAGATCGAGGATCTCCTTTAATTTCTTCTTTTCTGAGCACCGCATTTAGACACCAGCATGTATATTTTCTGTCCCAAAGCAACATGAGCTCAGCAAATGAGCCTGTGGCCCTTCCTGATAAGAGCTGCTCAGAGGGAGACACCAAGCCTCACCAAGCAAGTGTGCAGCTAGGTGCTGGTTTATCTCCGTATGTTGCTACCTGTACCACTCCAGCCACCTCCCAGTGTACACTGGACTCGGCATGAAAGCTATGAGGGAGTCCCATGCCTCTTCCAGGCTGGCTGCTTAGGTTAGATCATCCCAAATAATTATGTTGCCTTAAAATAGATCAACCCATCTAAAATAAATGTTCCCTATTTCCTTGGTCTTCTTCAAACATTATGCCAGGCTCAGGCCACAAAGTCATTTCCTCTCTCATTCGCCTTCTGCCCCAGCAACTGTTCTGTGGTCCAGCTTTGGTTGCCAGCAGGGAGGGAGACCTACCCCCAATCACTACTCCGCAGCATCCACTTGTGACTGATGGAGGAATTTAATTAAAAATCCCAGCCTGAACTGGGCAGCCAGTGAGTATGAGCCTGCCTAACTCCATCCGGAGAGGGGAACAGCCCAAGCAGGTGGCACGCACCAGTCCCTGCTGGTGGGACTTCGTGCCTTGCTCAAAGCATGGTGGGCAGAGGACTCACCAGCCCAGCACTTAGGGAGTCACCAGAGAGAGGCGGGATCAGATTCCTATTGTCAGGAGCGAAAAGTGGCTCCTCAGCACATGGTCTGTGCTCTCCCATGGGGGACAACAAGGCTTTGGCTCCTGCAGCACCAGGAGGAGGAAAAATTTGCTGCTTTGTTACTCCAGCGCTCCTTTTGAAGACCTGAAATCAGATTTTTATTCTTTTTCCTCATTGGAGGCGGAGAATTTTGTTTCTGTTCTTGTTCTTTCATCACCAAGAGGAAAAAAAAGAAAAAGGGAATGGGAAAAGATAAGCCTTGTTTAGGACCACACTGCTTGTTCTCTTTGGGATTTTTAAAAATTTTGGCCACTGACCCATAAACCAATTCTTCCTATAGGCTGTATGTGCTCCTGAGGGCTACACATCAGCATCCACCCATCACCTGGATAATGAGATCAACCATTTAATTTAATCAAAATGACAGAAAAGGGCACATGCAGACACAAAGGGAAAAGGCTTTGTGTGAGGCTGCGTTACCCAACTTGTTCCCCTGCTCTGTTCCCAGTGCAATCCATTGCTCCAGCTGCAATTCTGTAGCTCCTGTCCCCGCTCCCCTCCTTGCCCTTCCTCTCAGCCTCTCACTAACCAGTTTTTTTCTTGGTTTTCTTTCCTTCTTTCCGGGAGCCTGGGAGGCTCTAGCTGCCTGCCCAGCTCCACCTCCTTTTCTGCTTGCTAGTTGCTCTCCCTCCTCCCCCTCTTCTCCAGGCTTCTCAAAACCTCAAGGCTTCTGCTTCCAGTATTTTGATTTCCTTTTCTTCCTCCTACCAGCTTCTCTGTCTCTGGGGCATTGAAGCAGTCCCTCCACCTCTTTCTTAAGAACAAGAGTTGCTTTTTCATATTTCCCTACCTCTCCCTCGCCTTCAATAGCCAGGTGTATCCTTTGCTCATTGAGATTTTCTTCCTGTTTTTTCTTTGTTTTGTCTCCTCCTTCAGGGCTATCTTTGATGGAGGTGCTATCCCCCTTGCCTTTTATACCTGCTTATTTTTTCCCCAGTTGTAACTATCACATCTGTACCAACAACTGTGAGTGAGCAGCCAGACCTACATCTTTTCCTTGCTCTCTTCTCCTGCAAGGTCTCCTGATATCTGAAAATTATTCATATTTTTCCTCCTTCACCTTTTCTCCACAGCTATTAAAAATCCAGTAAACTCTCTGCCATTACAGCTCTTAACCTGGAGCTTGTTTCTGGCTCCTCCACCGCCCTCTCTGCTCAAACAAAGGCTATCCCATCATTGCACTAATACTTCTGTAAATTCCTGGTAATTACCCTGTTTACTCATCCTTGCTGCTCAGGCAGTCTTTCCTTCTCATTCAAAACAATTATACGGCCTCCTTCCTGACTGCTCATCTCCCATCTTTGACCACAGCTCTTCCCACTCAAAATCCTGCCCTGGATTTGCCTTCCATGTCATGATCACAGCTCCTGCCCTCATCTGCAGAGTCGTCCCCGTTACTCTGTATGCTGCAACCACTGTGCTTGCCAAAGTGCTCAGCCCTGGCACAGAGCTCAGGGGTCCAAGCATCCCTTTTCTGTATTACCATGCATTTGCAGACAGTCTAGCATAAACACAGGCAAAATTGTGTTTGTATTTGCAGAGAGAGATGTATAGTTACATCTCTCCTTTATCATACCACCTTCTCTTTACCATGTGTAAATTCAGATAAATGGAGTTTATGGCTTCTTAATTAACACTGGGGTTGAATTTTTGCAGCTTTCCCTTGAGTAATTTTACTGAGAGATAAATCTTCAGATATCAGAAAGAGAGTGTTAGTTTATAACTCACATCCTTTTATAAACATAGATTTCGCACTGCTTCCTCCAGCTCTCCCGAGGCAGGATACAATACACAGGCTTTGTAACACTGCAGCTTAAAAACAGTGTGGTTGTTGTTGACCTTGATTATTGGAGCCAGACATGCTGCAGAAGAGGGAGGGCACAAGCAGAGGTACCTGCAGCACTTCAGGGAGGGCTCCTTCCTGAGCCATGGAGATGCTTCAGCCTCATCCCACATCCTCAGGGACCATGGGCTGGGGTGCAAAGGAAGGGCTGGTCTTGCCTGGCCGTGGCACCAGGAGCCAGCAGGGAGAGCAAGCTGGCACAGTTCACAGCCATGGCTCCCCGATGGCCCTAGGGGAAGCTAGGGACATCTGGGGACAAGACCTCCTCAGCTGCCATGCAGCTAAGACTGGAGAAATTGGGAATGAAATATAACAATTAACTTCTAACCCAGAAATACCAAAGCAGAGAGTCTTCCACTAGTAGCAGATGAACCCAGATACAATGCCACTTCTACGAACTATCTACCACTTCTGAGAGCCTCAGAAATACTAGTAGTAATTAAAAACGTATTTGAACTATATCTTTGCAATTTATAGCTGAAGTGCTTCTTGAAATGTGGAATGAACAACAGTAAATGCAGATTTGCCCGCAGAGGAAAGGACTCTTCATCAAGGGATGACTAGCACATTTGGTGTTTCAGGTTCCTCTTTTTAAAATGCCCAGTTGGGAAATTTGACCAGATTGCTGCATAAAACCAAAATAGTTCATCCACTTCAGGTGGAATTAATCTAAACACGTACTTGAGCATGAGAATAAAATCTAATTTGGAACAAATATATCTCTCTAACCTTCACAGTAATTATAAAGAATGAAAACAGGCAGTAATTAATTTAAATAGTTTAGCCTGCAAAATCGGTATCATTACACATCAAAATTTACAAATATATATTTTGAAAGCTTAAGCATATACCTACAAAAAATACCCACTATCCTCTTGACACTGACTGTCCCCTCTCTCCACTGCAGTTGCCTGAATACTCTCTGTGACCTTCTTGCACCTACTTAGCCAAGGTGTTAGTGCTTTTACCTGGTCTCTGGAACGACAGATCAGTGCTCCTTTAGGGACCTCTTACAAGACTGAGGTCTTGATACCTCCCATAATTCTCAATTTCCCAGCCTCTCTTTAACCTGTTTTACTACCACTGCAGCATAGGAAATCAAGCCTGCTGACAACCTGCGTGAAGGAAACGCGCTGCTGATCGACACATCAAGAAAGACGAGAGCAATGCAGGTACTTAAGTCAGCCTCTTGGGGTTTAAGTTACCTTTTGTTGCTGGCATTAAAAAAAAACCAGGCAAAAATAATCAACAAATCACGCAAATCTAATCTCGAGGGTAATGCAAAGCCACTCTTAAATTTCGTGCATTTAAATTAGGAGGAGAGACCCCACTCCCCTGCAATAAATGTCACATTTGAAAGGATCGCTGGAACATCTGCCTTATAGCGCAGTAGGCACCAGAGCCCACAAAACATCGCTGACGCGCAATAGCAAACATATGCTCAGAGCTGAAAAACCAAAAGCCACAGCCCCTAATGAGCCAGAGGAAGTGAGCACAAAGACGAAAGGCATCACCAGCATCCCAGACCCCTGCAATGCCGAACAATACTGCCTTTGTCACGAGTCGCTGGTTCAACCCTGCTTCCACTGAATTCAGAGGGATTTTCATCGCTGATTTCAGTGGGAGAAGAGCAGAGTTCTGTGCAGAGCAGAACCAAAATTGTCCTCCTTCTTACCCAGGAACCACAGCTGTGTTGTGGTTAAGATAAGAATTAGAAAATGAAGTCGATGAAATCCTTGTGAAAGCATGCTCGAGTCTAGCTCTTACCTTGTGGTAATTGTCTCTAGAATCAATTTTCTTAAGGAGGAAGAGCACAGTATGACATGCAAAAAAAAAAAACAACCCAGAACCTGAAAATCTTGTGCTTGATCTAACCATAAGACTTTTAAACAAATAAACATTAGAATTGCCTTCTTTTTCAAGAGGTTGGAATTCACATACTCCACAGATGTAAAGGTTGTGCGTGCACTTCCCCCCCCCCATCTTTTAACAAAAATTTAGTCTCATATAATAACAGAACTCTTGGTGCTACACTGTGAAAAAATATTTTGAAGTACAAGATGGTATTATCAGAGGTAGCAACATGATGACCACCCACACAGACCTGCTCGTTGAAGGTGCTCTGTGATTCATCAAAAACACTGAACACCATGAAACTGGAGTTCTTCGGGAGACTTCAAGAAAAGTCTTCTCTTTCACCAATGCCTCACAACATGTTGGAGTTTGTCCGTATAACACAATTTGAGTTTTGAGTTTCCATGATGAAATAAATAAAATAAAATATACAAAAAAACAACCCTATGATCATTTTTTACTAAAATGAGTAATAACTTCTCCTGAAATGAAAGGCAGACCCTACTTCCAAGAATTGCACTCTTTTCCAGAAAGGGGAAAAGAGCGCTAGGGACTTGGTCCAAGGAGTCTTATCCTTTGCACATCCAATGACAGGAATCCAAATCTAGAAATGCTTCATATTAGAGCCTAATTTGTGTGAGGAATTTCTTGCCAAGAATTCTCAGACTCTGTTTATCCACTTTATTGTTCTTGGCACAAAGGGCACTTCCATTCTGTTGCTATTGTTATTTGAGCAGTCTGAAACAAGACGTAAAGTAATACCAAGTCTATCTCTATGTTAATTCTCCCCAGCAATGCTGTTGCCATAGCAAGGTTATACATGGATTTCAATGGGCATATGCAAATTGAAATTTATCAGCTTTTAAAGTCAATTCAGCATGTTTACAAGTCCTGTCTGCCTTCCGGATTCCTTGCAAACTTCAGGAGTTTCACAATCTCATTTTCTGTATGTAAGAATGTTTCTCTGATTATATAAGAAAAGAAGAGATTTATTCCCTGCTTTCCAATAGAGAAGAAAGATTGAAAATGACAGTACGTAACATTTTGTCAAACGTGTAAAAAATCCAAAACTTTATTTTTTTTCCCCCTATTTCTAGTTAAAAGACTATGTTATTTTCAAAGGGTAGATGCACTATGATTTGTAATTGAATGATATTTGTTTAAGGAGGTGCTATTCACCACATTTAAAATCTGGCTTTATATGTATATATAGACAAACACAAATATTGATCTAATGCTATTCATCACCAGCTATTCAAGTCAAAACATTTTACACATAACAAAGGTTCTACAACGTGTTTTGTTTGTGTGCTGATGTGTGAAATATACACTGAAGTTTTTTAGGCTTTGACTATATGAAAAATTGCTACCTTTTCAAACATCATTTTAAAAATTCTTAGAGTGGGCTCTGATCCAATTTTGAATGCTTTATAATTAAAATATCAGAATATCAAAATTGCAAATAGAAGAAGATACACAGTTAGATTTGAGATGATTGTATACTTCCAAAATAAAATCTTGACAACCTCCTAAAATACTTTTATGCAATATGGACTATTAGTTTTTCAACTATAGTGAAAGACTGTGAAAAGCTTTGTGAACAAATATTTACTGAAAGGTGTTGGGGTTTGTACTCTTCAGTTCACAAAAACAAGAAATTCATTCTTGTTCAACCCCGTGTTCAAGCTTCCCACTTCACAATGATTCATTTTTCCTGATGTTAAGAAAATAGAAGAATTCTCCCACCAACAAAACCAAACATAAATTCTGAAGACAAATCATATTTCTCTGGAACTTCAAGCCTGCAGAGAAGGAACACTGTGGATTAAAGGTGAGTGGGAGAGCGATGACTGACCCCTTCTTCTCCAAGATTTATGGAGGATATAAACATGGACAGGTCATAAATTAAACAAGGTGAGTTTCCACTCCCAGTTTCTGCCATTTTTTTTCTTTTAGATTGGAAAATCTCTCCTCATCTTGCAAAGGGATTCCCGAAACACAGATCACACAAGTGTCTGAGTGCCAAATACAATACTGTCTCATAGGATTATCATCACTGGAGGCTGCCTTTCACCACCCTCAGTGCTGGCAGATGCAGTGCTGTTGTGGTTCTTTTCCTGTGGATTTTTTTTTATTCCCTTTGTTCCAGATTGTTGTATCCAAAAACATATTCTTGAAGGGCAGATTTGGCTCTGTCATATCTAGTAATGGCTTCCCAGTAAGGCATTACATAGGTGAGGGCCAGCAACCAAGGACATCTTATCTCTGCTGCTGAGGAATTTGGCCTTGGACAGAGGGAGCTGACGTGCATCAGCAGGCAGTGGGGGTCAGACCATGGGGACAGACAAGGACTGGGAATTGAGACAGAAAAAAACTATTGTGCTCTTTGATGTCACCAGTGCATAAATCTATCACGTCTCTATTTTGTTTAAACTGGCTGAGATGTGTAGTCAAGTCTTTTGGTAATAAATTATGGGAAAGCATTGTCATCGCCATGAACCCTTCCTCTCCATCTCCTTGCAATGCCCCCAAGCTCCAGGGCTTGGGTGGTGACCACAGCGGCTTCCCCATATTTAGCTCACAGAGACACAATGAACACTCAGGTCAGGTGAACATTTCATGCTTCCTTCCCGAGCCGATGCCACCCATGGATGTCACACTGACATTTCTCTGCAGACAGAAGGCAATGCATCGCACTGAGAGCCTCTAAATTCATCACAAGTGTGGAAAAGGAAAAGGCATAAAAAAAGCATAACATAAGCATGTAGAAAGCTGGGTAACTACAGACCTACAGCTAAGGAGGATGCAAAAGCAATGAATCATTCAGTGATACATCTTCTGAAGAACAGTCTTTAGGAGTGCGGTAACACCCAGAAAGCCTCCTGAAAAAATACCAGTGCTGCCTTGGCTGAGAGGAGCCTGGAAACTGAGGAACTCAAGAGACGTACGCACACAAGTGCTAAACCAAGTAAGAGGATAACCCCACAGGATGCTTTTGTTTTTCTCTTTCCGAACCTATGGAGATAGGGCTCACCAAAACTACATTTGCACAGAATGAAATGGAAAAGGCCAAAATTGGTATACGTTAAGAGTCAGGCTTTTAGCAGAAAAGGAAGAAGATGTGGGACATGTTGTCTGTGTTGTACTCTGCACCCTGTCTACCACTGTCTGGCTGGGGGGCAGCGGGTGAGTCCCGTGCCCATGTTCTGAGAGGGGCAGACAAGAAGAAAATATATAGCCCAATTGCTGTTTCTAAAATCACAGATAAAACAACAGCCCAGAAAAAAGTCTGTGGGATAGGAGGAAAAGCTGTTTCTCTAGGGATGTTTTGTCACCCCACTATAAACATGTTGGGTTCGGGTAATAAGCAAGGGATCGGACCTAAGGTAAAACCAAAGGGGTCTGGAATTGTCAGTTTCAACACAGAAAGGCTTTGGAGTGGCCACCATCACAAAAGAGCCTGGGGATGACAAAGGTGCTGAGCACCAACCCATTAGTCCAACCTTAAGCACAGTTCTGGGGGAGCTATGTGCAAGCATAGCAACGCTTCAACTGGTGCCTCCAGCTAGGACAGCAGAAAGGATCCCAGGTGAGAGATATCAAGCAACTAAAAATGTCCCTGGTTGTTAAGGATATGCAGGTTTGGCACTTAGACTTGCATTTACTCAGTGATTTTGCTTCCAATCTTGAAACTAGGTGCCTTCACCTCAGCTGGTGCTGGAAGTAAGGTCAGGGAAGATGAAAAACATTTAAGCATATTCTCTGTTAGGAAGCAACGTGTCCTATAAACCCACATACTCATGCTGTGGGATATCTTGTGGCATCTTTCCAGGACTAGGGTAGGAGCAGGTTTGGCCAAGTTCAGAGGGAAAAACCTTTCGAGCAGGCTGCAAGCAGCCCCCCCTCCAGCCATGGACAGGCAGCAGAGGCATACAGCAGTGGAGATGGAGCCAGCCAAACCTCCAAGCACCTCACCTGCCTGACTCTGGGATGTCCCAGGATTTCTGCAGCAAGGCTTCACACCTTCTGCACAACACTGAGATGGGCAAAGGTTAATTTGGGCTGCATCAAAAGAAGTGTGGCCAGCAGGTCAAGGGAGGTGATTCTCCCCCTCTACTCTGCTCTTATGAGACCCCACCTGGAGTACTGTGTCCAGTTCTAAAGCCCCCAACATAAGGACATGGACCTGTTGGAGTGGGTCCAGAGGGGGACCACAGAGATGATCAGAGGGCTGGAGCACCTCTGCTATGAGGACAGGCTGAGAGAGTTGGGGTTGTTCAGCCTGGAGAAGAGAAGGTTCCAGGGAGACCTTATAGCAGCCTTCCAGTATCTGAAAGGGGCCTACAGGAGAGCTGGAAAGGGACTTTTCACAAGGGCATGTAGTGATAGGAAAGGGGTAATGGCTTCAAGCTGGAGATGGGTAGATTTAGAATAGATATTTGGAAGAAGTTTTTCACTCTGAGGGTGGTGAGGTCCTGGAACAGGTTGTCCAGGGAAGTTGTGGATGCCCCATCCCTGGGAGTGTTCAAGGCCAGGTTGAATGAGGCTCTGAGCAACCAGGTCCAGTGGGAGGTGTCCCTGCCCATGGCAGGGGGGTTGGAACTAGATGATCTTTAAGGTCCCTCCCAGCCTAAACCATCCTATGATTCTTTGAATTTGCAGACCGAAATGTTCATGCATAAGTTTGACAACTGAACTTAGCATGTCTGTAGCGCCCAGTAACGTTGAGCTTATGCTCGGGATTTAAAATGTTGGTCTGTCAGCGTGCCTCAGTTTTCACACTTGGTTTTAATACATATCAACCTGAAATCAGAGTTATATCACTTCAATGTTTTGAGTCCCACTTTAGTTATGAGGCTCTCCAGCAGTGCTCAGAAAGCCAATACATTCCAACAGCTGCCTTTAAATCCTTTGAATTATTAGAAACAATGTCTAAGCAACAGGACTCCTACAGGTTTTCTTGTAGAAGCAGACTACAGGAGGCAAGAATTAAAAAGTCCTTGGGAAGCCACACATGAGTAATATAATCTCTTCCTCAGCCTCCCAGCAGCTCTCCCAGCACATCAGATGGTGGGTTTCAGTCTTTTTGGTCTGTGACCTATAAACTGTCCAAAACTTTCTCACAAGATGCGCTACACCCAGCGCTTTATGCATGCAAGCCCTGTGGGATATGAATCCTGGGGCAACATTTGCCTGTTCTGCAAGGGGTGGAACAACGACCCAAAAAAAAGGCAGATTGGAAAAACAAAATTTGTTGCTCTCTATTTCTGGTAATTTTATTCTCAGACCATGTAGGTACATTCAAAGATAATTGGTTTATCACTGAATTGTACTCTTTTGGTTTATTTGTTCTGCTGCTCTGTGCTTTTCTCTTGTGACCATCTCTCTAGGATCATCCCTAGAAAACAGTGAGTTATTTTTATCTCCGAGCTAGACAAAATAATTCTGCTAAGGGAAAATGAGGGTGGCTGAGCGGCTGGTTACCAGAAGGTAGGAGAGATGGGGCTCACACCGCACACTGGGACAGGCTGTGAGTTCTGCTGTGCTCACAGGTACCAGCCTGGCGAATGACTGGGTTATGGCAGGTATCTGGAGGAAAACCCTCTGCACCAGGGGCAGCCGAGCTGATAAATCCCTGACCACAACTGCGGTCTGCAAAGGCAGCAGAGGGGAGACTGACCTATGCAGGAACATAAAGGACACTGGAGCTTCCTAAGCAAACAATAAATGCTACTTTATCCTCTCCCACTCTTTGAAAAGACAAAAATTAGACTAGCATGAAAATGGTTGCCACTAGTAACAAGGGGTTTTAACATGCTGGTGGTTTCAATAGCAGAGCGAGCTGGTGAGGCACAGTTTTATGGGGACATATATTCTGTCTGAGACGCAGCAACAGCCCTGGTGTCAGTTCTGTGGGATTTGGGAAGGCAAAGCAAAAGCTCCTGCCTTCAGCCACTTTGTGGAGACAGTTTGCATTTATCACCTCCTCATCCATTTTGGGCTCCACCTCACCAGAAAGAGGAAGTATGAAGGAGGGAAGAGGAAGCTGAAATAGCGAGGGGTGGACGGCTGAAGGAATGGCACTGTGGTCTCTCCAGCACAGCCGAAAGGGCAAGGACTGGAAAACTCGGGAATATCCATGCCAGCGCTACAAAAGGTGTCAGCCTACCTTTTGCTGGAAGGAGCGGCCAAGTGTCCCTCCACTTCTCCAGCCCGGGGATGAGCTCATGAGCTGGTTCCTGCTCGTTCCCTGCCTTATGGCTGCTCTGGGTGCCTGGGCCAGGCCCTCCCTCACCCCATCCCTCAAACCCATTTTCAAAAAGCTCTTCCCAGGCATCTGTGCCAAAAAGCAGCCATGCCCTCAGAAAATATTTCAGACCTTATAAACAAGCCAAGCCAGAGGGTACAGAGGGGTCCCTTGTCTTTACCCCTGTCTCTCAGTAGCTTCCCTCAAACTATTTTGTCTTGTTGCTGCACAGTTCTGTGGTCTGCTGGGCTCTGTAGCTACACAGGGTCTGTTAATACACCCTTGTACGATTTGAGATTCCTTCAGTCGAAGCTGTGGCATTTACTTTGCATGATCTAAACTTGTGCGAAGATCCTGGTGTGTCCACCCGTCCAGAAGATGAGCTCTGATACACAAGCATGGAAGAAATTGCGATGGGCTCAACCTGCAGAAACTGGGAAGGGGCGATTCCAGGGGCTAAACACAGATGTACAGCACTGGGGCGGGAAGCTGCTCCATTGGTGCTGTTGCCCTGATTCCAGCCAGGGTGGGGAGAGGACCGAAGACATGTTCCTTGATGTGTCCTTGCATGGCTCTTTCGTGGAATCCAGGGGGCCCAAAGCAGTGCCAGAAGAAGCATGTCCCTCCAAACTCTTCTCCTGGTGCTGAGCAGGTTGGGTGGTTTCCTCCCACCCAAAGACTGGCTTGAGCTCAGTCAGGTGCCAACCTCAGGGGTTTGTCTGGACTGTAAAGAGCAAGGCCATCATCTTTCCAATTCCATGAAGCACTATTCAGCAGTTAGCAGCCTCCTGGTACTGTCACTGGGGTATGTTGCTGCTGGATACAATTCCAGCCCTCACAAAGTTAATGGGTCGCACCAGTTTCTCAGGGCCTCTAGTTGCACACCCACTGGATTTCTGGGATGCTGATGGCATGGATGTTACCATTATAGAAGACAACAGAAGGAAAGGGAAAATAATAGAGAAGAACAGCAAAGGCTGGGGAAGGCAACAGATGTCAGGGAAAGAAGGTCAAGGTTTCCAAAAAGGAAGATGAGGTAGGTGACTGAGAAGGAACAAAAGAGTCACAAGGAGCTAAGGGTTGGCAGTTGCAAGGAAATATG
This sequence comes from Chionis minor, assembly GCA_013398295.1. NCBI lineage: Eukaryota > Metazoa > Chordata > Aves > Charadriiformes > Chionidae > Chionis > Chionis minor. The sequence goes on from VZSF01001695.1 coordinate 1,006,669, forward strand.
AATGTGCAGCAGGTCCTTTGCACAGCAGGAGACACATGCAGGATGTTGCAGAGGCATTTAGTGGTTTTGGGAGACTTCTAGTAGCTTGTGCATGTTCAGTACATGCTGGAGGACTTTGCGGTTGTGCAGCCTGCTCATTGGTTCAGATCCTAGTATCTTCATCAGAGGTTGGAGCACATTTGGTGTTGCAGTTGGGGTTGAGCTTCTGATTAAGTCTCCTCTTAAAGGAAGCTAGCTCACAGACACCAAAACTGTTTTGCATACCAAATCAACACAGTAAGTGGGGGTAATCAGGGAGTTCACTTCAAAACAGTACTATAGCTTTGAACCAAAACATTTGTGCAGACACAGCCTTAGGCACATAATTCATGCCTCAGTGTTAGTGATCATCCGAAAGCAAACGCCCATCTTCTCTGTAAAGTTAGGGAAGGGAGACCAATGCTTTTCCAAGCCTACTGGAGGAGATACTACCATTTACATATCTGTGCCTGAGTTAGATGGTACAGATCCTTCTGACAGGTACCAGGGAAGATATTAAAAATTATTAAGTGGCTGGTTAAAAAGTAGGCAGATCATCAGATAGGTGGAGGAACCGCAGCTCTTCTCTTCGCTCACCATACTCACACTCAGCTACAGTATTAGTAACCACATTCACATGCTGTTTTCCACCTAAGTAGGTTACTACCTGAGCAACAGTCGTTGCCTTTGGGTCGGACGCTGCAGTTTGCTCAGGCACGTACAGCAGCCACCAGTGAGTAAGAGGGTGCAACATACTGTCAAACATACCACAGCCTCAGATACTGTTTTGATCTCCATGATCAGCCAGCCCTTTCCCTGGCTATGCCTACGCTGTTCATCAGTCCTGGACCTGAGTTTGCTCTCAAGCCCAGCACCATCTACCACCCACACTGGTTTTGTGAATGCTGAACTCCAGGCCTCCCTGGAGCACTGAAAGCTTACATACTTGCAATATGCTACTACGTGAATCCAAGCTTTCCTTCATCTAGTCTAGACAGACTGACATCAGCTGGAATGAATTACAGCAGTCCAGCAGAAAACATCCTGAAACTTGGGTCTTCCTAAACACAGCCCCAATGATTTATGTCTAAACTGCAGCTACCAAGACGAAAAGAAAATGGACAGATATTATGCTGAATCTCTTTAACATGTCCTCAAATCCATGTTCCAGCTAGCCCTAAAATCATGGATAGTGTGTTTGATAGGCCTCTGTGCACAAGAAGCCTAGAGCCAGGAATGGGATGTGCTCCAGGCTTTGCAAACCTACAGGCTTTACAATGAACTTCCACAAGCATTCCCAACTTCCATGGGAATAGTAGACGACTGCTTTGCTATTAAAGGTCATCTGCACCTCCTCACAGGTCCTAAAACCTGGGGAATCTTGGTCTGACCTCATTGCACTTCTTCAAAATTGTGCCTAGAGATAGCAACTTGTGGCTCACTACATCGGTACCTGTGTCCTCCTCCTTTCCTACAGCCTTGCTCTCCACAAATTTAAAAAAAAAACAAAAACCAACCAAACACCCATTCTCAAGCCCCATAAACACACCAACAGAATCTCTTAACATACATGCTTTTATACATGCAGCAACTCCTTGCTGCTCACGTAACTCCATTCTGGAAAGCTGTCTAACTTCCATCTTCACGGGCAGGGTTTGCCAGCCGCGGTTCGAACAGGAAACCCCTGTAAGTGGAAACAAGCTCTGATGTTACGGCTCCCATAGCAGCTAAAAGCTGCTTCCCTGCACGACTCGCTCATCTCCTGGGGTGCCTGCTGCCCAGACAGATTCCAGACAGCTGTCTCCAGCCTGCTGCTCCTGTTCGCAGGCAGGCTCTGGCTCCCTCCCAAGCCTTGTCTTCTCTGACCCACGACTGCCAGCTCTTTGGGGTTTTATTGCCAGGATCATGGTATTTGATGTTTTTCTTACTGTCCCCATTCCTAGACCAACAAAACTTACTTATCGCTCAAAATAAAAATGAGATTCTGTTCTTCTTGGAGGCAAAGAAAATCTCGAAAAAGATGAAGTTTAGTGACTCACAAAAGTTGCAGGCATATATATATATCATTTTTAAATCTTTTGATACTTTTTTAAGCCAATGTTGTGATGGGGAAAAGCAAAATGATTTACATGTTAATTAGCAATACTGCTGAAATGAAATATTATTTCCTTGTCTAGCGCTCCTGATATTATGCAGCATTCCAGCAAAGCAAGACGGATAACTACCATTCTGAAAGGGTGGTATTTTACACTCTGTGCCCAAGAGGAAATCCTATGTGGCATGCAACATAGGAGAGGGACAGCCTTTTGGACCCAGGTTTCAGACTGCCTGCCTTCAGGGAAGGAGTGCCTTCAGAGAGGGGCAATGCTAAGCACCAGCAGGGAGGACACGGTGATCCCAATATCCTACTGTGCCCACAGGAGTCATGCCTTGCACAAGGATCCTCTTGCCCGGACACTGCCCAAATGACCAGCTCATCTGTTTCATAATTCCTTTATGTAGGTACCCACAGAACCCTGGACTAGGCACTACTGTCAAAAAGCCATGGAGAAAAATCACTGAAAATAAATGAGTTCCCAGTGCTCACTGAGACACTATTCTGCATTTATAAACATTGAAGTTACTGGAATAATGGGGGGGAAAAAAATATCTAAGCAGCTTCCGCCTCCGTTATCTTTTCTACTTTTGCCAAAAATTGAACTTTCCAAACATTTAGTTTAATGAAAGACTTTTTGCAAAAATAAAAGATGTTTTGATAAAAATGGCAGCAAAATAAATCATGCAAAAAACAACTGGCTGCTTTGTGCTTTCCTCTTCTTTTAAAGAGGACATTTTTCATCAAGTCAAACTTTTATTTTTCAAGATCATTTCAGGCAGCTTTCCAAAATCCTTGAGGTTTTGCTTCATTCAAATTGTTCCAAGTAGGATGTGATCACTGCGATTATGACGACTTTTTTTTTTTAATAGGAAGGGGATTCTTACATACTTTGGAAATATGGAAGAGGAAGCTGGATGTGAAGAAACGGACAACGACAAAAATGTTAAGCCAATTCAGAAGAATACAAACATCAGAAGATTATTAAAGACACCTGGTGTGGTGAAAAGATGGATCAAACAGCTTCCACTAGATACTGGACAACGAGATGAAATTTATGTGCAGATGGAAGTCATTTAAGCAGTTGTTACACAAAGGATCATTATTTATTGCTAATAAATGAGCCCATTTGATGGACCTAATCAGTATTCAAGTACTTAATGTGTTTTAAGAGCAGCTAGGGTATATTCTCTGTAGCACAACTTGTTGCACTTGGGAATTTTGTCAAATTACATGGAGCTGCAGAAGAAGGCTGGAATGTGAAACAAGGGCAGTAAAGTAGATGGAACAATTTCCAAAAACAAAAATCGACAAAAATTTCCTCCACTTCCTCCTCTACGTCTTCTCACTTGTCCAGAAATAAGTATTGGGATATTTTTGTTTGGCAGCATTAATTTAACCAAACAGAGAGGATAAAGAGCTCCAAATGACACTACGGTCACAACGTACAAATTTAGCAGTATCAAAGATTGGCACCTTATTTTTTCATTGTGGATTTCAACCCAGGATATTTTCCTCCCATTCTTGTTCCCAATTAATTCTCTCCCTATTTATTCTGTCTTTTTAAGAAGAGTATTTAGGATGTCCTTAAAGCACCACTTTTCAAGACACCTTTCATCTGTGCTTCATTGTGGAGGATGCTGTTGACCAGGTTAACCTCTGCAAGTCCCTTCCAATGTGAATCACTCTCTGTTCCACACGCACAACTTCCTGAGCAATGGATGCACCTTTGGGAAGAAAAATGGTGTGGGCAGCATTCAAAGAATTGAAAAATTTAGCTCCTTAAAAGGTCTAGGGATGAAAAGCTGTCTATTCCTTAGTATAAGCTAAGGTACAAAGTACTGAGAATTTATACGAAAAAGAAAAAAATCACACCTGACATTTACGGCCACATCAAAGTCCACTCAGAATCAGCACGGCACTATTTCTGTGCCTTCACAGAAAGAGGTGCTCTGTGCTTCTTCCTGGAAAAAGTACTTAAGTGGAAGGCATTTTGTGCCTGAGCTGTCTGACCCTTCCTGCTGAAGGCCACTCAACAGCAGCAGGAGCAACACTCCACTCTGCCAGCTAAGACAAAAGACTGGTTTTAAGATTTTCTGTCTCTGGTTGCTTCCTCTATCAAACTATCACTGGAAGAGTAAAAGAAAAATTAGATACCAATTCTTCTGGAGGAGGTAAATTCCCCTCACAACCTCTCAAGACTGCAGGTGCTAAGTAGAGATTATGCCACAACTTTTTGTATTAGTGGATCCGACATAAGGCAGAAGTCCACAGAAATCTTACTGGAAGTGGTTTCTGGATGGGATAACCATTAGGAAGTACGTGAGACAGACTCCAGGATGGATTGTTGCAGCCTTGAGACAGTTTTGTTGATCCTGTATAGCACGGAAATGTGTGGTATTTTTAGAATATACATTGGACACAATGGCATTGGACAAATGAAAACTAGAACAAAAGTCTCTTTTAAGAGAACTACTTTGGGGTGTGAGTGCATACGTGTATATATATACACAAATATTAATTACAAACTTTTCATAAATTTTTCTATATACCAACTGTAAAATTTAGTCTTTGCTATACATAATCATAATTACTTTGTATAATTAGGAAATTATTAGGAAATTAATTGATATTTGGAACCTTTACACTGGAGCTTGGGTAGAGCGAAGGACAAGAGCAGCTCAGCCTATGTCCTAACCCACTATTTCAAGAAAACTTGCATTGCTGGTCCCAACCTGTGCCACTAACTCCCAGTAGTTGGACAGACACGTACCCTTAGAGGAGGTGAAGTGTGTCATTTTGACTTCCTACACAACCTGACACTGCACAGTTAATTCACAAGTACATGCTCAGTATTCACCAGTTATCTTACATAGCCATGCGACAAGTTCAGTTACGATTTTAACAATCCCAGGATGTACGAAGTGGGTGGTTGTTATTGCAACTGCTCAACTGGAAAACAAAAAGCCTACAATAACATAATACCTTCATTTTAGAATGTAAGTGTATGGATTCACGGGGAGATGGAAAGAAACTTTCCTTCCATTTCAAAAAGTCCTTGAAAAGGCATCTTCAATTATGCAGCCTCAATCACAAGTAATCATCACACCAGCTTCTTCCCGTTTGGTTTCTTACCTCTCATCCAGGAAATACCACCCATTTGGAAACAGCATCTGGTATGTTGAGTAAGGTCCACTGCTGCCCAAATATGAGGTTAGGATAATGCTTATGACATGTACGTGTACCTGCAAGCATGTCCTCTCCATCTTCACAGATCAACCTACAGCAAGTGGGTCTGGCATGGGCAACAGAAGCTGCCACTGCTCAGCTGCACAAACTCAGTAACAGGCAATTAGAGACGGCTGAAGGCAGAGCGAAGACCCTCTGAGGAGGAGGAGGAAAGCAGCAGCCAGCTACACATAAGACACCGGAGAAAATGAAAAGCTGTCTTTCAAAGAAGTATTTCCCCTCCCATCTACTCTAGACCATTGACTCTGCTTCTCTCCTCAAAACCGGCCTCGGAAAAGAGGGTGGGTACAGGTTGCCGGCGTTCCTGAAGTAGCAATGGGGGAAAAAATCCCAGAATGATCAGAGCATCTTTACTGTTGGCAGCGTTTTAACTTTGGCACTATCAAGTCTCACCTTCTACAATCTCAAATGAGGAGGTTGAAGGAGAACTGGAATGGAACCTTCCTAAAGGCCAGTGGAGAGTACAGGGAACCATGTGCTTTTGTGTTTGGCTGGGCATCCCACACACCTCTTCAAGTAGAAATGAACTGCATGAATGAAGGCTCACTTCCATCTCTTATCGTGTCAAGCCCTACTCAGCAGTTTCCTGAGGCGTTTCACAGTAAATAGACAGATAAACAAGCCTCTTTATTCTTGATATCAACCCTGGAAAATATTTTTAGGTCTTTTAACATAAGAAAATGGCAGCAACGACAGAACTAACAGAATTTTTTGGTAATTTTATAAAGATATTTAGGCACTAATGTTGAGGAAATATGCTTTATTTTTACAGCACGGAAGAATGGATTTGCCTTGATTAGGGATAAGAAGTGTTCCAAAATTCTCCTACATAGTCCTACTACCACAGATATTGGATGCCTCATGATAGTTTGGGAATAAACCATCACGAGCAGCACACATTTGGAGTCACTGCCTGGGCAGATCCCTTGCCACAGAATAGTCTGGAATGGGTCTGCCTCAGTCTTTTCTCAGTTAAGGCAGTAATGCTCACCTAAAATGAATATCAGATGAAGAACCTAAACAACCCGATACCCAGGAATTTTCCCTGGCTTAGTCAGTATTTATTATACAGGGTGAAACGGTTCAAGCTGTTACAACCTAGTCCTCAGGACACAGAACTTCAAAGTTCCTCCTCTAAGTCAGGCAGAGGGGGCACTGGAATTTGGGGCTCTAGAAGTCCAGGATTTCTAACCTGCTATCTTCCTTCATACAAATTGCCTCACTTCTGTGAGGCAATTCACTCTTGTGAATCTAGTCCTTTGCTTCCACGTTTTCTGTATTTGTAGACACAAGCAAGAGCAGAACATTTTAAATCAAACAAAACATTCTGTTCAACCCAAAATCAGTGTTTTCAACTCACACATACAAATCAGAAAATTTTTGGTCAGTGAGCCAAAAGGAAAGAGAAATGCTTTCAGTATTACTGTTTCATGTGCGTGCAAACCTTGGACTCAAACCACACCATTGATCCATCATAAATTAGCATAAGTCAACTGTTTTAGACCACATGAAGAACCCAGGACTCTGCCTTGCTGAAGAAGCAGTAAGTGAAAAATTATTTGGGATCAAAGTTGCAATCTACAAACTGGATTCACTCTGGCCTTTGCTTTGGATAGGCAAGGAAATACAGATACACACAACATCCCCTACCCATTCAGACAAAAATCCAAGTACCACAAGTCTTGCCTTTGGCAAATATATACAACAATGCTCTGCATGAGGTCTGGGCATATTCAGAGCTTACTGTTTACAGCAATGGCTAGCAATGGATGGTTTCAAGGACCAGTTGTGCACTTTGATCCTTTGATCCTTGATGTGAAAACTTCTATGCAACATAAGAGTACAGGAAAATTTTTGCAAGGCACTTTCTTCTTTTATGAGCTTCAGTCCTGAACAATGTATTTGTACAGTGACTCAGAGGAAGGCACTGCCTCTTGAACGTAAACCCTACACTAGGCAACACAGTAGACACAATGGTCATCTTAACTCTCCCTTTGACCATCACACAACTCTTTTTGGGGCCATCTCACAACTCTTTTTGGCACTGTGGTATTTTGAAGTTCAATAACCTTTTGAGTGACTGGATGAAAATTCAGATTTGGTAAAAGAAACAGCACAAGAAACACAAGTCACTGTATGAAGGGAGCTCATAAGGGAGGGAACCAGCTACTGCCAGAAAAGTCTGGCAACATAGGCTGCCACAAGATTCCTGTTTAGCATGAAGCCATCCACGTTGACTGAACTAGACTGGGCATTGTACACTGGATTTATTTTGCATCTGCATTTTGTCAGTCTCAGAAGCAGATCCATATGACAGGAGGCTGAAACCACTGAGTTAAACCAGGAAAATCACACCTCTCACACCATTCAGTGTGTGCGTAGGAACGGCTACACGGAGTCAGACCAGAAGTCCGTCTAATCCATTACACTTTCTCCAACAGCATGCATATAGGCAAAGTACAATACATTATTGGCCCTTTAAGTAAAATAAAACCTAAGGCTTCCATGCTTAACATTATCTAACTCAATATTGCAGCAGTTTTGCACACCCCCTTCCAAAAACTTCCTCAGATCTGGTCTACAGCTAGAGGGTCGAACAAAAGCCCATAGTATCAACCTGCCCAAACCTAAAATTGAATAGTTTTCTGATTGCTTGACTTCCTCAGATGAGCACAAAGACAGAGAGGTAGGTAGGAGTTGCAGCTTTGAGAGCAAAGAGGCGGGGGGGAAAGTCAGACCACAGATAATCCTGTCCTGGATTGCCACAAACTGCCATGAACACGATCATGGAATTAGCTGTCTAGGTTCCCTGTAAGCTGTTAGCTTTCATACCCCATCCTGTACTCAGACCCTCTACTGAGCTATTTCAGCACATTAATTTGCCAGAAAACCTGAGTAAAGATTCCCCCCCCCGCCTTAACTGACTTCGCAGACTGAAATAGCTCACTTAAGAATCTGTAAATGCAGCTGCCAGAGGAGTTTAGACTACAGCAAAACTTCAATCCAACTTGCTAACAGGGTATCAGCAATGCATACTATACCCCCAATAAAGCCGCCACTTCAAAACAACTAAGTCAAAGCCCCACCAAGAGAAAAATAAGCAAGCCTTACACATACAGCCCACACCAACAGGAGTCACTCAACAGAATTAAAGTTACTTCACTGTATTTTGTATCCACACAAAATGTTTCAGGATAAGCCTCCAAACAAGGCAGCACAAATTTAATACAGTGTCTCCCATATCATACCTTAACTCTGCCCTTGAAATTTGATCATGCTTGTCCTACACCTGTTCCCGAGTTAAGTGACGAATCTGCACAACTACTTACATTTTATCATCTTTCTAGACAGACCGTTCAAAAGAATACTAAGGAAATAACTCAACCAAACAGTAGGCACAGCGAAGTCAACCAGACATTTCAAGAACTAATAACGATACTCTCAACTCGCGTTTCTAAAGTGGAATGCCAAAACTGAAATACTTGAAGCCTTAGCATTCGGTCACGCTGCAGTTTGTCGTACTGCATTTTAAATCAACACAATTTTGCCTTTACATTTAAGCAGGTATTATAGCCAGAGAAACAGCATAACGATATGCACCCCTGAACTTTCATTTCCTAATTCACTTCTGAAATGTGACGTGGCACTACTGCAGCGATCAGCAAGCAGTCTTAACATTATGTAAACAATTTCAAAAGCTGATGGATATTGAATAGATTAAGCATTAGTTCAAAAGAACACGAACTTTGCAGCTTTGTTAAGTAAGAACTACAAAATATAAACAGGTTTTAGACGAAGCTGGCTGCTTTAAGTTAGCACCAGCAAGTTTTTGCAAGCAGCCTCTATGCATCAAGCCATCACACTGCCTCTGTCGACAGCAGGCAACAAGGAGTCGACAGCCATCAGAAAAGGCATTTTAAGAGTCACTAAACCATTCTATAAACAAGTCGGGAAATTATTCATTCCATCACAGAAATTGGTAAGTTAGTCTCATTTGCTGACATACTAGGGACATAAACCGTGTATTACCAAGCATTTCTTATTCCTCTCCCAAGCATTAAAAGAAATAACCAAATTCTCCCACACATCCCCTTTTGCTCCTCATGCACCAACTGCAAGGCATAAACCCTAAAGAAAGTCCTGAATAAATCAGTTTAAAGAAAGACTGCCTATCACATAGACTGACAACACGGTATTTTTCAGTCAAAATAATCAAGCTGTATCATGAATTTTGCATCCGAGTCTACTGCGAAACCCAAGAGAAGTTTATAAAAATAATTATGTGTGAGTAATTACATTAAATATGATTACCCATCATTAATCATCTCACAACCCCAGGATAACAAGCAGCACTATTTTGTTATGAAGTGATCAGGTATCAAGTCTTGCTCTTTTTGCAGAGAGGCACTTCAGCCTGACACTTGGGTCATGCGAGCTATTGACATTTGGCTGTCAGCACCAATGCTGTACCAGAGTTCACCTTCAGACACCTACATATTGCTTTGATAAGCAGTTAGATTCTTCACAAACTCCAAGCTTATCGACACTAAGCGCCTCGATGGTGTAGCTCACCAAGGAACCCATCCCTGTGCAGTTTCATTGAACTGAAACGTCACTTGTTCTTTGACTTTTATTAAGTTCACTTAGGTTGACCAAACGAGCTCCCCTAAAGTAAACAGCGTTATAAAATATCAGGATGATTCTACCTTTAGGTGCTCAATAGAAACAAATACTTAGTTCAACTAGAAAACTTTAAAAATGACTTTAGATACAAAAGTGTAACAATTATACTGCGCGATACATCTTTATATATCACTAAGCCCATGAAATTTAAAAAAAAAGTTTTTGCACCATCAAGAACAGCCGCAAGTCCTGAACCTCCATTCTTTATGCATCCTTGATCAGAGTAAACTGAAACTCGGGAATGCTTGGGATTCAAAATACCCTGAGCACATACTAGTGCAACACCACAAAGCATACATAATCCATCGGAAAAGGGGAGAAGAAAAAAAAAAATAGCAAGAATTAGATGGTGCTTTATTATACAAGCATGGAAGTAAGTTCCTTTGGAAAGTAACTTCTTGGGTGGACTGCTGGACCAGTGAGGTAGCCCAATGGGAGAGAAAAAGAGTGGAAGTGGAACTTGGTCCCCACGCGTGATACCTGCCAGGCGGTCCCTGGCGCCTCCCCGCGCCCCGGCGGGACGGGACAGACCGGGCCGGGCCAAGCGCGGCCCAGCCCGGGGCGAGGCCGGGGCCCCGTCAGGCCGCCCCCGGTGCGGCTGGGGGTGCCGGCCCCCCCCCCCGAACGGGCCGTAAAGTGCAGCAGCGGAACACGATCCAGACAAAAG
>VZSF01001695.1:1018249-1045601 GCA_013398295.1 Chionis minor
ACTGAAGACTAATCCGCCCCCGGCGGCGGAGGCGGCCGTGGGGAGGGCGGCGGGCGCCCCGCGGGAGGCCGAGGTGGGGGGCGGCGAGGGGGCGGCCTGGGCCGGCCTGCCCCGGTGACCTGCGCCACCCAGGGGTGCGAACGGGGAGCCCTAGGGCGGCGCTGGGCCCTGCTCGCCCCCGCCTCCAGTAGGGCGGCCCAGTTGGTGGCCCCTTCCTTTCCCTCTTGGTGGCCCTTTCCCTCGGGCAATGGCGCGAGGCTCTGCCATGGCGGGCTGCCCACGGGCCTGGCGCCACCGCCGTGCCGGCATTGCTCTTGGCTGCAAGGAGGAGGTTCTTCGCAGGGTGGTGGGTAAAGATGGCCTCTTCCGTGGAATGCGTGGGAGTAAGGATTTGGTTGGATGCATCGATGGGCAAGGTTCCCCAGAGGAAGAGCAAAGGTTGAGTGAAATGACAAAAGTGGGTGAACAGACATCATACGGTGATGTCCACCGTACAGTATTGAATACATCCGTCCTGTCGCAGAGGGGTTTTTTAGCATGAACCTGTAGGCCAGTCATTCGAGAACATCCTAAATCACAGAATCACCAACAGACTGACCTCTGGAGGTCATCTTGTCCAACCTCCCTGCTCAAGCAGGGCCACCTAGAGCAGGCTGCCCAGGACCATGTCTGGATGGCTTTTGAACATCTCCAAGGATGGGGACTCCTCTCTCTGGTGACCAGGGATAAGGCATGAGGGAATGGTATGAAGCTGCATCACAGGAAGTTCAGGTTGGGCATTAGGAAAAAGTTCTTCACCAAGAGGGTGGTCAGTCACTGGAACAGGCTCCCAGGGGAAGTGGTCACTGCACCAAGCCTGTCAGAGTTCAAGGAGCATCTCAATGACACTCTGTCACATGGTTTAGTTTTAGGTAGTCGTGCAAGGAGCAGGGAGTTGGACTCAATGATCCTTACGGATCCCTTCCAAATCAAGGTATTGTGTGATTCCGTGATTCCACAACCTGCCTGAGCAACCTGTGCCAGCGCTCAGTCACCCTCACAGTAAGAAACTGTTTCCTGATGTTCCCTCCTGTGTTTCAGTCTGTGCCTGTTGCCTCTGGTCCTGTCACTGGGGACCACTGAGAAGAGTCTGGCTCTGTCCTCTTGGCACCCTCCCATCAGGTGTTTGTATATGCTGGTGGGATCCCCTTCAGTCATCTCTTCTCCAGCCTGAACAGTCCCAGCTCCCTCAGCCTTTCCTCATACCTCCCTTCATCATCTTTGTGGCCCTTCGCTGGACTCTCTCCAGTATGTCCATGTCTGTCTTGTACTGGGGAGCCCAGAACTGGATGCAGCACTCCAGCGGTGTCTCACCAACAGTGAATAAAGGGAAGGATCACCTCCCTCAAGCTGCCGGCAGTACTTTTCCTAATGCAGCCCAGGATGCTGTTCATCATCTGCAGTAAGAGCACATCGCTGGCTGGTGCAACCTGCTGTCCACCAAGACCCCCAGGTCCTTTTCTTGTCAAGCTGCTTTCTTCCTGGGTGGCCCTCAGCATATATCAGTGCATGGAGTCGTTCCTCCCCAGCTGCAGGACTGTGACCCTGTTTCTCCAGCCCATCGACACTGAAATATTCCCAGCATTGTTGGGACTGGCTTCATATCCCAACAAAGCATATCCTGAACGACGTCCAAAAAACTCAGTCTTCGCGTTGGTTGAGCCCTTTTGTGAGAGTCACCAGCTCACTGAGTCCACAGTGCCGTTTCTTCCTGCACGGCGCTGCTACGCTTGCAGCTTCATCGCACCATTTTGTCAGCGGTTGTGAAATCCCATGTCCCTCCCGAGCATGCTTTGCAGTCCTCCGGAGATTACTGACAACAGGGAGAGTGTCTTGTCAGGTTCCTGCATCATCTCAGTTCAACCAGGCTTCAGTCCAGCACCCAGAACAGCAAGGCGTCAGCAAGGGCAGAGGTGGTTTAACCTTCCCTACACACCCTACTGGGGGTTTGATTAGACTCCTAGCTAATTACTTTCTCTCAGCATCGGTAAAGGGCAAGGAATAACATTTTTCTTCATAGACAGTCTTTGTTCTGTAATTAATCTTTCCATTTAGGATAGGGAAATCTTTTATTCTCAACTCATCAAGAACCTAAATTAGAATGTCTAGAAAGCCAGTCAAATAAGAAGCAGAAATTATGCATACGAAATTATTCCTTACTGCCAGTGGAAATAAATGAATTTTCTTCACAGTATAATTCAGCTTGTGTTCAAGGGAAACTCAAGAATATTAATCCAAATAACCATCTAAAGTGGATATTAACAAAACTATTTTAAAGCTTCATAGGGACAGTCTTGAGGTGCAGCCGTATTCTAAACCAGTTTTATTAATGACCCATTTTTCAAACAAAAAAAAAAAAAACCTTTCCCAAAATGATGGTGTTAGTGCCGTTTCTAATTGGATTCATTTCACAGCATAGAGCCCAGTCATGCAGGCAGATTGATTTCAGTGAGGGAGGTATCCTAGAAGGCAGAATCACAGAATCATAGAATCATTTAGGTTGGAAAAGACCTTTAAGATCATGTAGTCCGACCATTGACGCTACTCTACCAGGTCCACCACTGAACCATGTCTCTAAGCACCACATCTGCACAACTTTTAAACACATCTAGGGATGGTGACTCAACCACTTCCCTGGGCAGCCTATTCCAATGTTGGATAACTCTTTCAGTGAAAACAATTTTTCCTAACACCCAGCATAAACCTCCCCTGGCGCAACTTGAACCTATTTCCTCTTGTCCTGTCGCTTGTTACTTGGGAGAAGAGACCAGCGCCCATCTCACTACAGCCTCCTTTCAGGTAGTTGTAGAGAGCGATAAAGTCTCCCCTCAACTTTCTCTTCTCCAGACTAAACAATCTTAATTCCCTCAGAAGATAAGAGCCTGGAGCTGGAGGCGTTAGGGTCAAGCATCCCTTGATCCAGCCGTGCTGCAGTTAGTACGAGCGCCCGGACGCAGCCATGGGGTGACAACACAGCTAAGCAAGAGGCCCATCGCCTGCTGGACCACAGGAGCTGGCTGGAGCTCCCACTACCAGATCCAGCAGCTCAGCTGACAGGTGGGCCCCCATTGAAGTGCAGAAACCTGATTGCTTGTAATCATTGGCCACTGCGACCTTTTTCCTGAAATTAAAGACATTTGAGACGGAGATGGGGAATTTTCAGCAAGCGATAAATGAATCACTGTAGATACAAGTGAAAAGGCAGATTAGTACATTTTTGTGCTAATCAGCATTTATTAATTATTTTGACTTTTTTGCTTCCAGTATGGATGACACCATGTCAAGGCATAGGATATAATCTCAGTATTACAACTTCATTACGAGTTTTCTGCAGTGTAACAGTCTCCTTTTAATACCTTACAAAGTCATCTCAAGAAAATCCATGGCAATTGGCTATCTTTCAGTAATTTACAATAGCTCAGTACGGTAATAATGATGATAATAAAATTAATAATCCTTTGGAAGTGCATAGCTCTTCATTTTAATCATACTACTGCTTATAAGCATTAATTATCACTCACGGCACTCCTGAGTTATGTAAGTAAATATTGCCTTTCTTTAACAGATGAATAAAATGAAGTGGATTAAAATGACTTGACTAAGATGTATAGACTCAATGACAATTTTCTGTAGCTCTTAATTTCTAACAACTGTTATTCTAAAGATAGAGTGAATATCTACATTGGAGGAGAGGAGAGGAGAGGAGAGGAGAGGAGAGGGGAGGATTGTTNGGTAACAATATGGAAAACAGGCCTGAAAATTGCTTGGAGAGGAGAGGAGAGGAGAGGATAGGAGAGGAGAGGAGAGGAGAGGAGAGGAGAGGATTGTTCTAACGATTAGTTGTTAGAATTTCTTTTCTTTATAGTATTCTTGAGAAGTGGGACAAAGTACCAGTTGACAAATTACTGCCGGGACATTTTATTTTCTTAAATAATTCCTGCTTAGTACCAAAAAAACACTGGTAGCTGCTCATTATTTTAACTGTTAAAAATGTTGTCTGCACATATGATCACATTGAGTTTTGAGCTCTAAAATCCTGGATGTTAAGTCACACCACTTCTGCTGCTGGGGCTTTTCCTCCAGCATTCTCACACTCTTCTACCCAGATTAGCAAGGACAGTCTTACTGTCCAATGCCCGTAAAGATAACCACTCTTTTCTAATATCTTTACCTCCACCTTTGAGAAGTTGCATTAACTGGTAACCTGCTTCAGTTAGTTTGCTTCCTAAATGTATTTAGCATACTTTCAGGAGAGCTTGTGTGACAGCGCAAGCATGACTCCACATCCATTCACAATTAAACTTCAGGTGTTCCCCAATAGTCATCAGGTTCCTGGGTCTGAGAAGTGCCCAGAAAAGCATTGGCAAAATTCCTCAAAAACTTTCAAAGAGAGATGAAAGCAAATAATTTACAAGAATAGTCTCTCAGTCAGTTATTAGGAAATAAAAATAAATCGAGGAATCACTGTGTGTAGGAATCACAATGGCAGCCAAAAAGGGAAATAAGATGGTTAGGAATGACTATGGAAGGGATAGAAAGCAAAAGAGAAGACAGCATTCTGCTGAATACAAGTCGATTGTGCCTCCACAGATCTTGAATATTGCGCATTTCTCGTCTTACCATCTCTAAAAGGATATAGTAATGATACAAAGAAGGGCAACTAGGATGAGCAGAAATATGGAACAGCTTCTCTATGAGAAGAGATTAAATAGGCTAAGACTCTTCAGCTTGAAAAACAGATGGCTGAGGAAGAATATGATAAAGGTTTATAAAACTGTGATGGTACAAAGAAGGCAGATAAGAAATGATTATGTCTTAGTTTACATAATCCAAGAACGACAGGGAAGCACATAAAGATATAGAACAACAACAACAAAAAAATTAAATGACAAAAAGAAGTATTTTTTTCAGATGATTCATAATTATTCTGTGGACTTAATTTTCTGGAAAAGTTGTGGGTGCCAAAATGAAAGAATGTATCCTAATACTGAACATAAAGGTGATGTCATTGAGAAGGGGCTGCAGACATTACAGAGCTCACTGTTCAAAATAATTAGACACGAATGGAAGAAAAAAATCCATCAAGGGCTGTTGTGCATGCAAGCCAAGTCTAGCATCGTGGGCTCAGAAAGCCCATAAGCAAAGGGCTAGGAAAGGAAGGATACATCAGGGGAGGTAACCCTCAGTGTTTGCACCGTTCTCACAATCTTTCCCTAACCTTCCTTTTCTGGCCTCTAACAGGCCAGAATGCTGGACAAGGTGAACTCTGCAGCGAGCCTCATGGTTGGTTCTACTCTATGGACCTGTTAGAAGACAGAAGAGGGCAACCACGACAATAAAATGTACTATTTATTTCCCAGAACTTTACTGTTGCAAGAGCTTACAACAGCTGAAAGAACATATTAGCATTTGCAGAGAAAAATGCAGAGGTTACAGAGTCCAGCGGCAGCCAGGAGCCACACTCGAGCAGAAGCCCAGCAAGGATGGAGCCTGAGGTAAAGTGTATTCCACTGGCTCTGATTATTGCATGCTCTTTTTTCACTTTATTCGTAGCCTCAATACACCCTCTTTCAAAATGGTGACTACGTGCAGAGGGGAAGAAAGGATATTTTTTTAAATAAGACTTTTATTTTAATAGCAGTCGTTGACAATAACATTTGGAAGAAGAAAAAAAATCTCAAACGTATTTTAGCAGAAGGCTTGATACACTCAAAAAACTCCGAAGCAATAGTAAAAATAAGAATACACAAAGAAGCATGCTTTGTGATACAGAAAGCACTCATAGAAGGTATTTTAGCAGAAGCTAGTTTAACATTTGTTTCCACATTCTGGGATGTAATCTGTATGTGATGCACATAACCATGCAAACTGTGCATCGCTTATATCATCATTGCCCTGTTCTTAATAAACGCTGATAAAAGCCCTACTGGTGTTCACTACAGTCTGGAGGCTCAATAATGGTCTCAGTCTAAAATATTAAGAAGTCCTTGGTTTATATATAGAAAGTGAAAACTTTTCTTGCTAATCCTGATTTTATTTCACCGTGTTTTTTCTCTTTTTCCCTTCAGTGCACCTAAGGCGCCTACTTAACCAACGCTGTTGGCTTTGACTACATTATACTCTGAAATCTGCTGTCTTTTCTACCCCAGAAGTAGTTCACCTGGTGTTAACTTTACCAGAGACAAAGTAGCAGTACTTTAACCACTGTGCCATCTTTGGAAAGCCAGTGCCGGAGTGAGAGACATAGTGGTAGCCACACTGTGTTGTCTTCATCTATTAAGCTGGTAAAATGAGCAATCAAATGGGGGAAGTAGTGTAGACAGAGCATACCAGTTTTGGAAATTGAGTATGATAGTCCAGAAGGGAAAAAACCCACAACATTCTTATTCTAGAATAAACGTTTCCACAAATTAGATTGTTTCAGACTACCTATTCCACTTTCTGTTCCCACCTATTTCATTCTAGGACAACTTCCAGATGGAGTTTCAGAAGGAGGGTGCAGCTCTGCAGGTCTTGGGCTGCAGGGAGTCCCCGGGACTGGTGTGTCCGGCTGTGTGGTGTTCGGCTGCCTTCTGGGTTAAACCACAACACCGGGTAAAGAAGCTGTGAGAAAATCATAGAATCATAGAATCACTTGGGTTGGAAGAGACCTTCAAGAAGATGTCACCAGACTGGGCAGTAACTGCATGCTGAATGTACAGCGTGACTGTACAACCTCTGACCAGGTTGCCCAGAGAGGTAGTGGAGTCTTAATCCTTGGAGATGTTCAGGACCCTACTGGACACGCTCCTGAGCAGCCTGCTGTAGCTGACCCTCTTTCACCAGTGGGGTTGGATTAGATGATCTCTAGACGTTCCTGCCAACTTCCACAATTTTGTGATTCTATGATTCCATTCTCTCTTTTTCCCCCTTCTCTTTTCTGATGGTATAATTAATGCTGGAACATTCTTCTTCTTATATTTCTTCAGTCACTTTCTGTCTAAAATGTTTCCTACTCTACATCCTTCAAATGATGATCCCCATTTATAACACAAAAAGATGATCTGCCCTACTTTCCAAAACAGGACCAACTGATATGTTTCCAGCCAAGACTATACATTATCAAAGGTGTAAAATTATCAGATAATGGGTCAGCCTAGTGCTGCTTTCTGACTGTAATTTCAACGTTGGAAATACGTTGCTGGAGAACATGGTTCTCACACATCACAGACCATGTAATCTTGTAATATTGATCACACCATTTCCTGAGGCACTCTATTTTAAGTACTGAGACTGTTAAATGTGAATTTCATTCGTCTCAAACCAGACATTTTTTTAAAGCTAACAATTATTTAATAATCTAATTAAATCTTATTTCTTGATATCAGGTATTACTTAGCATGTCAGTTCAACAATTCTTTCCATGATACACTCCAGCCGGCGCTTCCATTTTCCCTCCTGTCAGATTTGTGCGTTACCAGACGAGCTGACGTGACAACCTCCCTCCAGCACGGTGGGAGCACGCAATCGATTTTTTTGTTGAACTTGCCACGGGATACAGCGCAATGTTTATATTGGGTTTATGTTTTATGCTGGCCTGGGGAGGACACGATACGTGCTGCAGCGTGAAGTCCATGGAGAGAAGGTTTCCCTTCCAAATGCTTTCAACAAATGGGAGTGAGGGAGTTGATAGCAGCTCAGCTCGGTGCGTCCTGTGCATGGGGCTTTATTAAACGGATACTTAGAGCGGCTTTACCATGTCACCGGCCCACATCCTCGTCAGGCTCCTTCTTCTTTGTTCTCTTTGTCCACGGCGATCTTGCAAACCTTACTGCCCGCTGTGTTTGTTCTAACGGAAAGGGGTAGAAACCCGTCCTGTTTCGGGTCGTCTCTGGCACTTTCCGTGGCCGGAGGAGTGTGAGCTTCAGCCGCCGTAGGTGGAAAAGCAGTTTGATCTCTCTGTTTGAGGGAGGGCTGTAAGCACTCCATTGTTCTGTAGATGTTGGCTGTTAGCATTAACACCTCCTTTTGAATCTCCCTTTTGTTCTCCGAGTTAGGCACGGGCTTCAAAAGCCTGGGAGGCTCATCTCCACACTCCCCAGTTCCTGCTGCCGGGGGAGCTCTGCCCCGGCTGCAGAGGGGCTTTGGGTGGCCCCTGGCTACCGCAGTGGGAGCCGGGGAGCTGCTCCAGGGGGGCGGAATTGCTTCCCTAACGGAGATCCTGCTCCCGCTCAAAACCTGCTGGGAGGGCTGCCCGTGTTACTTCTCGTGGTATCTGTTCCTTGAATGTATTTCAAATGTTACTCAACGCAATTCTAGCTCAAAGCGCCTGAATTGCGATTTATATCCATTTCCCGAAATACTCTAATCATGTATAGTTCGGTAACACTCCGTTGATACTACTCCTTATAATCCATTTCAAATTATTGTGAACTCACGTCAGCGCATAATAACTATGTAAACTGGATAATTTGAACACATCCATGATTTTGACCATTTTCGAGAATAGCGTTGTAAAGAAAGACTAACAATAACTTGACAGTGCCTTGAGAACTGGGCTTCTAGATTGTATGTTTTAAAATGAAAGAAGAGATTCTCCGCAGCTGTAGATACTCTTCATTTCATACAGACACAGTGACTGTTACTAGCTGAGGTTTCGACCCTGTGCATGATCTGCATTATTATAAAGTCTCTCCTCAAAAGACAATATTCAAGGCAAGTTCATCCTTGGTGATCCTGCAATGACTTCAGGTGGATGAGTAGGTCATTTACTGGTATTTTAAAATTCTCTTTTGGAAATGAATTACTTCACGTGTTTATTCTCACAGATGCATATACGTATTATGAATGCTATCAATCAGTCATTTACTGGTATTTCAAAATTATCTTTTAGAAATGCAGTGAATTACTTAATGTGTGTGTTCTCACAGAGGCATATGCATATTATATCAACCAGCAATTGCACTAGATATTTTCCAAAATATACAACTGCCCCAAACTTTCATGATAAAGGGAAAAAGCCATCAAAGTTAACAAATCATCCATATTCGATCCCCATTTCCCTCAGCTACCTTTGGAAGGCTCCTCCAATTACGAAATGGTAGTGGTTTAATCTTTTACTAATTTAATTAAACCCATGCTAAGCCTTAGTGCGGTCAGTCGCTCCAGTTTGCGTGCGGCGTATTTCAGTTTATTTTATACTGGCTCCTGTTCAATTTAAGCTCAACGAGCCATTGTTGCTCACATTTAAGAGTACCCACATAAGGGCTAGCAACGGCCTAATTAAAGCCATCTAATTAAGCCAGAATTTTCACTGCTATTAGCGTTCTCTTAGACCTGCATTTTGAGTCGTGCGTTTTTTTGACACTAGGAGCCTAAAGTTAAAGTCCCGGTGGATTGTCTGGAGGGAGCTGCATTCGGAGCGCAGGGCCTGGGCCATTCATCGGCCCTTCCAGCCGATGAACTGCAAATGTCCCACCACTTTAGAAGAAGTGGTCACTATTTGCAAGTGTAAATGAAGATGCCACAGGCCAACCTCAAGTCATGTCTGAAACAAAGACTGGCGTCTTTAATCTCTGGGCTGTAGCAATGGATTGGGCATATCGTAACAGAGAAATACTACATTTATCCTCAACATTACATATTACATGCACCAGGACTATTTTTCCTTCCGTATTCCTCATACTCTCCATTCCTTTTCTAGCTTCTTCCTGACCGTCCCTCCCTGACTGAAAGCTGAATCACTGAAATTCCTGCTCATTTGCTTCCTGCCAAAATGAGCCAGTATTTCCAAAAGCACCACTTCCTCCCAGTGACTAATATCTTACAATGCAGGTTTGTTTTGCTTGCTGCGTGTCCTGGATTGTCCCACAATGTTTAGAGAATTAAACAATTTAGTTACAAAGTGAATATGATAGTATGCAGATCTTGCTATGTACACGCCATGTATATTGACAATAGCACAGGAAAAACAAGTCAAGAAAGAAACAATGGAGAAAACTGAAAAGCTGAAACTCCAGGACTGATGTAAAAATTATCAATAATGGAGAGCCGAACCACTGCTGAAAACGGTTTTCAGATAGATTCCATACTTGCATGAAATATCTCACCAAGGCAGAGACCATAGAATGGCTTTCCTTAGTGGCAAGCGTTTCTTAGCAGAAAGCTCTTGTGCTAGGAGAGGTTAAAACATGCGAAGATGGAGAGTTGGCCAACTATAGAAAAGTGAAAGGATTAGAAAGGGATTAGAAAATGAGCGGAGAAAGACACGCAGATTGCAATGGACTGCCTCTACCTGATGGCAAACTGAATCAGACACATTTTAAACTGCTCAAGTGTCTGATATAAGCTAGCAGGGTGGGTACGGGCTTTTCATCCATTTATCTCCACTGACTTTAGAAAAATGTTATAACTAGTTTAGATGTGAGTCCTTATTAAAATGAAGTTAATTCTATCACAGGTGTAAATATGTTTTCAGTCAGAACGGACCATTTCCTTCAGCCAGTCTCTAAATTAACCTCCATCGGTTACATGATACCTAGAGCACAATTGGAGACATGTGTAGCAATAACTAATTTGGTCATTGCTAAATCAGTTCAGCTCCTATGCAGCCTCCTCCAGACCCTCCTCATGGACTATATTCCAGTACATTAGCTTTCCTAGAAGTCACTCACCACTGCATATTAGTGTTCAAATCCCAAGATACTTCCAATTTGAGTATCTCCAGGTTCTGATCCAGAGATGCGCCATTTAGTTACAGCCATTAAAATAGGCATTATTTTCAGCTCTATGTCATGCGCTGATATTAAAGATTAATTGTTCTGGTTCTGGCGGGGACAGAGTTAATTTTCCCAAGGCTTTGGCACTGGACACAGGTATTCCATGCCATGTGAGGCCATGCCCAGTCTATAGGGGGGAGTTGGCCAGGGGAGGGGGCAGAAAAACACAGGGTAGGAGCGGGCTGGGTTTTCCCTGGATCCGGTTGGTGAGCGGTGGCACATTGATCGTATTTTGTACATTCCTCTGTCAGTGTTGTTGCTTTCCTCTTTTCTTCGCTTTTCTGTTAAACTACCTTTATCTCAACCCATGAGTTTTGCCTTTTTCTTCCGATCCTTTCCCCCATTCCACAGCTGGGGAGGTGGGGTGAGCGGGCAGCCACATGGTTCTTTGTTGCTGGCTGGAGCTAAACCACCACATGAATGAACCTAGAAAAGGTAGGTTAAAGAGTTTTCACTGGGACACTATCTGGATATACAGCTCCTAGTACAGACTGGAGCTACTGGTTATCTGGCACATCCACATTTGACTTCTAACTCTCCCATTATCACTTTTCAACCCAGTTCTCTCAAACTATTTCTAATACAGTGTAAGACTCCTTAAGCACAGGTCATTGGCATGACTGCATTTTGTAGACCCAACTAATTATGCACTGGTAGAAAAAAAAATGAGCCATGGTGTCCTGAAAAAATGTACACCCTGAACTGTTGCTTACTTTGTATTTATCACCCAAATAACTCCTCAAAATCATGACGTCTGTGGCAAGATAAAATATCTTTGAAATATATATATATTATATTTAAAAATATCTTCAGGATAAAAAACCTCTTTCCTGCCCAAGCTCCGTTGACATGAAAATACACTTCACCACGAGTAACAGTTTCTGCATTTAAAATGCAGAGCTCTGTGAGACAACATGAACGGTGTCAGGGAGCAGCACGGGTAGGCTGCTCCACTAGGGAAGAAGGCGTGGAGGCCAGGAGCTGAGGGTGACAGTGACACAGGTAGCAGCACTGCTTCGCCTCGCCAATGAGGTGTTGAGAAGTGCAGTCAGCGATCCTGGATCAGGAGCAGGTCTGCAGGCAGTGATCAGTCAGCCCCAGGCTGCCAATCAACTGGGAGATCTGTTGAGATGAAGAAGGTCTGAGGCCAAGCCAGGGAGTCAAGTCAGCAGGTCCAGGGCAGAACGAGCACTAATTTAGAAGCATGAACTCAAAAGCAGCTCTCAAGGGAAGGAGGGGCAGGCCTCTCTCTTCATTTCCTTCACAACAGCTCTGACTCAGCCAGCTAAACTCCTCCAAGCTTTGGGAGACACTGAGGGCATGACAACAGCGTACTGGGGTAGACTGAAGGTCCCTCTGTGTGACAGTGGCCAGCTGTAGAAAAGAACTGGCTTCACCCACTTTGTTTTCCTCCGTAGGCCAGGCCCAGTCACTGAACAAGAAGCTCTGTTCCCAGATGTCTTTCTCTGTATTTTCTTCTCCCCTAACACCCAAGTAATGAGAGGTAGAAACAAGGAGGAGAAGAACGATGGCCCTCAGTGCCACCAGCCCCAGCATCAACAGTGTGATAATAGTCACCACTGCTGCCACCACCTTCTGAAATTTCATCTCCCATTATGTTTGGGAAGAGTCAAGGACTCTGTGACTACTGCTGCACCCAACACTTTCACACAGCGTAACCCACAATCACCACCCGAAGAAATAGCTCCCACCATTCCCAAATTTTACCCTATGCCCCTAAGGGCTATCAAGGGCAGCCTTCTTTTCTTATATGTATCACCACCCTTCGCAGCTACTGCTTCTCCTTTCCCTCCACTTGTCGCCTCCTTTTTTTTAGCACAAACAAAACCCATTCACCTTTCATTTCCTCTCTATAATTTTTTTTTTTTTGCATGTAGTTCCTCCTGCTCTCAATCTGTTTTCATTTTCTTCTCTTTCTTTCACCTCTCAACAAACCATGCCATTTCTTTGCACTTGTCTCCAGGCAAAGAGTGAGTTGCATCGTGTCGGAGTGCACCTCTTGGCTCCTGCCATGTGACATGGTTAGATGGTGGTTAGATGGTGGTTAGATGGTGGTATTGGTGGAGGTTCAGCCAGCAGCAGTAACAGAAGTGCTGCAAATTCAGCTGCAAGGTGGAAATTGTGTAGTGCTGTGGTCATGCCCCTCTTTTTTTATCCTGTGCAAGTACTGTGAGGGTGCAAGAAAAAAGCTCGAGTCCACTTGTATATGCCTCCATTTCCCTCTGTGCTGGATGCTAAGGGAGAGGAGATCCTCTAATCACAGGTGGTGGCAAACGGTGGCAAGCAGCTGGGTTGGCATCCACATTGGGTGGAGCGCTGCTGCTCTGGAGCAATGGAGAGTTCTCCTCCACGACTGTGCTCAGGGTCGCCCTAACCCATGTGAATTTTTAGCATTCACAACGTCACCTGCCCAGGAGCGATGTGGGTCTGCTGTGCCTGGAAACCAGCAGCTAGGGTTTAGATTACTCTGGAAAGAACTGCAAGGAGAATATAAATTGTTTTAAGGAGACCTACAGAAAAAGGCTAAGGTCAATAGTCCAGAAGAAGCTAATTTTGTGAAGAAATAGACTGCATTACTAGTACCACAAACTCATGACCTAAATGTATGCAGTGCACAGCAGAGGGCCGAAAGCATTATAAAGAGGAGGAGATCAAGGGTGAAACTGGATGTGTCACAGTGGGTTAACCAGAAACAGGCAGTTCAATCATTCCTTCTTGGAAGAAACGTTTGTAGTTGCTGTTGGTGAAAACATTCTCCCTGGCTTCACAAACGTTGTACAAGATATGTGATGCCTCTGAGCAGCCGTGGCACCGCAATGTCAACTGCTTGGAAAACACCATGGCAGCCGTTTCAGGTGGGCGGCAGTACACATTGCTATCATCCCTTTGCCAAGCAAGTATTTGCATAGTGTGCAAGCAAAGTTCCTGAAATAAGATTAATCATAGCCAGCCAGTGAAGGGCAAACCCTTTCTGTGCTTGTGTTTAAATTCATTGGGTTTGGTGTAGTGCTGGACTGCGTGTTGAGGATACTTCTCCTCTAGCATCTATTGTCTCAGCCCTTCCTAAATCTGTGAGTAGCATGAGACGCAGCACACTGCGGATCAAACATCCTCCTCTCTCCAAGGGGCAAATGAGTCCAGGTGATACATTATTTAAGTGAAAAGGTATTATTAGTAAAGGACAGGAGACCAAAATAGAAAATATCAGTATGTGACTATAAATGTGTCATGCACCCCTTTGAATACAACGTACAAGTCTTCTCAGTAGCTTTGGTATAGCAGACCTAGAAAAGTTACAAGAATGAAATTTAACGCGCTGAGCAATGAGATGGTTTCTGTACAAGGAATGAGTGCTTGGGCATTTTAGCCTGTGAAAAATAGGTTTATGGCAAACAGAGAAAATCACGAGTGCATGGGAAAGACAAATGGTGAATAGTTATGTGCTGTCTCTCATAATATGAGACCTAGAAGGCATAAAATCAAATTCTTAGGTGGCAAACAAAACAGACACTTTTCTTTGCAGTGCATAATTAAGCTATGGAACTAATTGCAAGAAGCCATGAGTTCCAAAAGCTTACATGATTCAAAGAACAATTAGACAAATTCATGGCTGAAAATAATCTAGCAAGCTATTAAATGAAATCATACCACAGGATCAGGCTTTGGTCTGGATGTGCTAGTGAGAAGCCTGGTTGTCTCCCCAGGATCAAGCACAGAGAATAGCCTGGAGATGCTGATCCTCCTCCAGGTACATAAGTGGCAGTTGCTGTACTGATGATGATGCAAATAATAATTAACATTACAGGGCTAGATAAAATTATAGTTCTGAAGGATACTGCAACAGGGTGGACCTAATTTGAGGGTGGGAAGCATGACAGACACAGGGGCCCAGCGTTCCCCTCTAGCATGTGAAAACTAAACCGTATAAGGAAACTTGTGATTTTTGTTTGCAAACGTTGCACTTATTAATTTAAAAAGTAATAAATATTAATAAAAGGCATCGGTTATGATTGCTGTAACCCATAAGCAGGCCTCAAAGACTATAATTGGGGCGGGGGGGGGGAGGAACATAAAAGGAGATTCTTACCATAACCAGTTTTTACTTGGAATATGTTAATACAAAGTGGTACCTGCTGAATTAAGTCGTTTAACAAGAGGAAATAGAAACCTAGAAGGCTGATAAAAATATCCAACTTGTCTTGTCCTAATGCAGCAAGTGAAGGATGCAATCACATACTTAGTTTAGGCGTCTGAGTTAGATGCTGAAATGCCCATGGAAAATGCATAACTCCTGAATTACAGAAAAAAAAAGTGGCCTTCTGGTTTCAGATGCTCTGAGTTTGTGTTTAAAGTAGGCTACGGTAGGTAGCGTGCATGCCCCAGGATGGCATTCTTGTATTTTTCCAGGCACTTACGTACAATGTACTCTTCCATTTTCTAAGCATTAGCTGTACTGAGGTGACAACAAGGGAATTATTCTGGATCTACTGCAAGCAGGAAAATTATTAAAGGCCAGTAATGAGACAGTCATCCCACTTCATCCAAGATAAATGGACAACAGGATCAGCACAAAGGGAGAACAAGGGAGACACCACCCTGAAGAGATGCCTGTCGCTTCCCTCAAGATTTTTTGACAGAATGGGGGCTGATCAGGGCCAGGTGCTGCACAGATATTTGTTCTGGTTACCTGTGGAAAACACTGGAAAATCCTGCAATCAGGCATCCTGTGTGCCAGGACAGGTAGGCAGGTACTGGGCCACCCACCTGTGCACAGTAACCCTCCCTACACCAAGTGTTGCTCTGAAACTAAGGCTAAGGCCAGCCTTAGGATACTGTCCTTCACTTAATGCCGAACAGCTGCAATCCAGTTTTGAGTTGAGCGTACACATTTGTAGCTAGCTGTTTGCAGCTGGCTAGCTGTCTGCCTGCAAAATTCCAATAACATCAAGGTTATTTTATGAACACTGAATTTCTTAACAAATGGATTTGGTTATGTGACACGTGGCTGTATGACCGCTTGGAAAAAATGCAAGGCATTGAATCCAAACCATAAAATAGCAACCCATCTTAAAGTATCATAAAACAAACATCAGACAAGCAGTAATAAGGCAACTGACTGAAAAGGAACGGGAACAAGCCCTCATCATTGCACAGGGCTGTATTCCTCCACTGCAGTCTAAAATGTCCTCATCTGAATTCTTCCCAGTC
The DNA here is from genome assembly GCA_013398295.1 of Chionis minor. Classification (NCBI taxonomy): domain Eukaryota; kingdom Metazoa; phylum Chordata; class Aves; order Charadriiformes; family Chionidae; genus Chionis; species Chionis minor. The sequence continues at coordinate 1,034,275 of VZSF01001695.1, forward strand.
GTCAGCACAAGGCTGTGAGCGCAAGACATTCCCTGTTTGTGTTACCATCCCTGCCCAGCCCGTATGAGTCATCTACCTCCTAACTGCGTGTTCCTCATTACTCGTGCCTTAACCTCACCTCCATGCACAAATGTCTTCCTTCTCCTGGTAGGTGCTTTGGAGTCACTGCATGCAGCAGCAATACAGATGACATTGGCTTCACTGGGGCTGCAGGCAGAACCATCCCACCTTTGGCCCAGCCATACATTCTCCTGTCACTGCAGAGTGGCTGAGCATGGTAAAACCAGGACATCCCCCACGCAGGACAGCTCATCTGCCTGTGCTGCCCCCGTGTCTGGCAGGAATGGGCTCAAGGCAGGAGCATGCCCATGTGGAAAGTCCTTGGCTGAATATGTCAGCAAGCTACACCCACTCCAACCAAACTGAGCCAGATGGCAGATGTTTTCTCTTTCTAGAGGGAAACAACCAGCCTCCGTGCTTTCCTCTCTCTCTTTCTTTTCTCTGAGAGAAAACAAACTTTACAGCAGGCTTTTCTTCAGCTTAAACCCACCAAGTGAGTGCCCCAGAGCCACATCTCCTAGCAAACCCTTGCACTGAGGGTCCCAGGGAGTTCCAGCTCTCCTTGTTGGAAATAAATTGTGCCCTCACTGGTATTTGGGGTTTCTTCCCAGCCAGTGAATACTACCTGCAACTTAGCAAATATAGTCCCTCTCCCATGGCCAGTGGCTGAGGACAGGGAGACAGTGAGGGCAGTGCCACCACCAGCTCCAAAGGGTCACTTCATGCTTCCACCTACCCATACAGATTCTCTAGAAAACTTTTTAATCCAAGGAGACTTGTTTGGGTTTTTGGTATTATTCTAAATATCTATAAAACTTATTAATGGAGGTCTAACTTTTTAAATATCCATCTTTCAACTTAAAGCTAGAGGTTTCTTAAAACACTGAATTTGTTACAGAAAAGTCTAGTGTTGAAACTAATTAATATTGCTGACTGCATACCATTCAGCTTCATATTGTTCTCCAGAAACTGTGACTTCTCCTTTTTTAAATATCATTTCCCATAAGCCATCATGCAGTTCTACTGGTATGCTTTTCTTTCTCTTTTTTTTTGAACACAGTATAACTTGGTCCCCTTCTCATGTTACTGGAAAAGTATTTATGTTTCATAACCATTTGGCTTCTTTTACTGAACTTGATAATATTTGCTGTATCCCTTTTGCTAGTATCTTGACTAGGATCTTTACATCTGAATTTAATAATAACTTTGTCCTGTACTCTGCTTTCCTGTATTAGGGTAACTATTATCTTATGAGCTTGAATAGAAGACGGCTCATCAGATCCCCATCGGATTTGCTGGTGCTGCGAGGCTGCAGAGTTTTACCATCCTCCACGGTGATATTCCGGCAGAGAATATTCTGTCATAGATATCCCATTGTGTCTAATAACTGGAGTGACATTAGCTTTCATTTATGATGAAAGATTTTTATTTGAGGAGCTGTGGAGAGAAGGTGGCTGCACAAAAGCAGAGAGTTTGAGGAAAAAGGCAAGGCTGGGGGTGGGACAGGATTTTAACACCTTCGAGTTGATGTCCGGCATCACACATGGCAGGCTGGCTATTTCTGATATCACTCACACAGCCCTTCAGGCTTGGGGTGGTTAGCTGATTCCGAGAGCTGAAGAAATAAAGTATGTAAGTTCCTCAAATGTAGCCAACGTTCCGCTGAGAGAAGGGGGAGCGCAGGGCTGATGGAAAGGTTCGACAAAAGCAGAGGCGGTGCTCACGCTCCTGGGTAGGCGTACAAGGTAGGGAAACATTTTGCAGAAAACAAAGAAAGATTTAAAAGATGGAAATGAAAATGGAGTCGAGATTCATGTTGCTGGGGAATTCCAGCAGCCAGAACCAGCCCCGGCATCAGCAGCCACCCTCTAAAGCAATGCACTTTCTTCAGTGCCGATTTCAGACCCACCTCGTATGTGCGAGAGCCATATGACAGCGGCCTGAAGATGTCAGTGGTCTCACTGGTGTGTGCCGTGCCCCTGGATAAGTGAGTTTTGGCAGCCAGCCCCAGCTGTAACCCCTGGCAGATGCAAGTTGGAAAGTTGTTGCGCACCCCAGGTCCTCATCGGAGCTCCTCAGCTCAAGTGGTCTTCTCAGCTCTGGTGAAGCCTTGGTCCGAACTGCGGTGGGAGCTGATACACACGCTTCCGACAGAGCGAGCTCTCACACAGAGCCTGACCTCGGCAACACAAGTCCCTCTCTCTCCTGCTCTGCTGCTCTCTGCCAAGTCACGTCCAGAACTGGACTTAGGGGCTTATGTGACACAGTTTACGTGGTGACTTGGTGGGATGGGAGAGCTCTGCCAGCACTCGTTTTGGATGACACATGTAGCTGTAGCGCGGATATGCTAAAATCGTGTCACCCACTCTCTTCCATAAACACACAAATACTTCACGTTTCCATACTGTAAGGATCTTAAATGACTTCAGACATCAACGAATGAAAACATACAAGAGCCCCGTGGGCAACTTCTGTGAAGAACATTATTCTCCGCATCCCATGGATGAACAAGAGACGGAAAGCCAAAGACCCTCCTAGCAATCACACTGGAGGCGTGAAGAAGACCCAGATCCATCGGCTCCAAAGTCTCGTCGTAAAAATTCTTTGTCTTCCAGTTTTATTTCTAAGGAGCATGAAAATAAGGAGTTAGAGGATGCACTCCCACAAACCCCTGGACAGAAGGCAGAGCTTTCCCCCGAGCCTGTTTTCCTCACCCCCATCGCCACGGCAGCTCAGGCTCCTTGAGGCGGGGACCTTGTGGCAGCAGGGATGCGCTGTCACCCCGCTCCTGGCGACACCGAGGCCCCGCCGCCGGCCGCACAGGTCCCCGCAGCGGGACGAGGATAAAACCCCGCGCGTCCCGTTCCCGCTCCCGGGGAACCGGAGCGCCCCGTCCGCCGGCCGGGAGCCCGCGGGGACGCGCGAAGCCGCCGTGATGTTCCTGCCGGCCCAGCAGGTGTCACCACAGCACCAGGGTCACCTCCGTCCCGGCGGCGTGACGCAATGGCGGCGCGGGCCGGGCGGTGGTGACGTCACGCCCGCGGGCGGTGACGCAGGCGGGCGGGCGGCGGCGGCCCCAGCGAGGGGACAAAGGCCAAGGGCGGCTGCGGGGGGAAACAAGGTTTGCAGGAGCGAGTCCGTGCGGCGACCTTCGGCCGGGCCGCCGGTGCCGCCAGTTCTGGGAAGGGTGGAACTGGCGGACCCAGGAAGGGTCGCCCGCGCCCGGCGGGCCTTTGTGCGGGACGGCGGGTCAGAGAGGTGAGGTACACACCTGGAGCACCGGGAAGTCCCACAGAGCCTTTGCGGCCAGCGGCGCAGCTGGAAGTCCACGCCAGCTAACGTAGCTGGCACGGACAGACCGAGATCTCCAAAGGGTGATTTAAATCCTTCTCCGTGGGCGGAATCTGGACTTGTGTTCAATTTCCCAGCAAGTTACCGTGCCAGAAATCGCACAGGCATCTCCCCAAGCGCATCAAACACCAGACCTGCCATTCCTCCCGACTACCAGACCCGTGACGGATTTGCTCATCTCAGAAATCCACAATGTTTCAACATACATAATTTGTTTAAATGGGATTATCAAGCTAACTCGGATTCAAACAGCTGTTTTTTCCCCCCATCACTAGTGAAGAGAATCCTTGCTTTTTGTTCTCCTCCTTGCATGGAATTAAGGCTGGATAATGGGGTAATGCCAAGTCCCTTTGAAATGACTGCCAACACAGACACTGCCACCATTGCACATGCACATTGCACAATGACCTCCAGTATTCTTGGCTCTGTATTTTTCATACCTTGATTAACTAGAACCCTAAAATTATTTTTTTTTTCCCCTGGACATTTACCATGCATTACTTAAATAATGCTTTTGTTAATTAAGGATGCCTTGTAAAGTCCATTGCCCTCCAGAGATTTTATCTGCCATAAGGATCAGTGAGGTTAGTTCATGGTACTCATCTCACTGGTACTGAAGTGGTGGTAATATCTTGCAAGCTAAATCTGGGATTTCAGCTCAATCAGCTTTTGACATGCCTTCACTCTTAGCAGATGGACACTGCTGTGAGTGTCTTGCTGTTTATCTAAGAGACATTCAGAGTGTTAAACAAACTCCGCCAACACTGTTCTTTCCTGAACTATTAACACAAGCATCTCATGTATTGAGCATGTCACAGTCAAGCCATGGTCTTCTGGGCTGCTTCCCTTCCTTAACACCCTCCTGGATCCAAACCCTCAACTCCTGAACTCCCAGCAACACCTTTTCAAAGCTGCCTTTCATCTACAACTATTGCAATTCCACTTACCTGAAACAGAGGCAAAAAGAAGGAAAAGAATGAACCAAAATGTGGTTGCCACCTCCAGTGCTCAGCTTGTCAAGACACAGGCATCATCGCACTCTTCTGAGGTTCACTTTTTGATGGGACAAAAGTCTGAGATGCCCCATCCTCTGCGCAGGTGTTGATGCCCAAGGGACCATGCAGCCTTGTGCCAGCAGGTTGCCCTTCCTTTCTTAAGGACCCGTTTCTCACCATATCTGCAGCCACCCCTCAGGGGCAGGCCCTGCAGTACCTGCTATCCCAGTACCAGCAACTTCGGTGCCTGCAACTCTGCTAAGTGGCCTTCTGTGGCCCATTAGGGGAATCGCCTCTTCTTGAGGGATTTTCAAAACGCTGGCTTCAAAGTCACTCATTCATTTGGGTTCACTACACATCCCTGATATCAATCACCTCTCCATGGAGAGGAATGAAATGTCCTTCCCTAGAAGAAACTGCCCTCCTACTCGTCCTCCTCTGGGCATAGCAGGGATTCACCTTCACTGCATCTATTTTCTTCTCTTTAATGGAATCCAGGAAGAGCCCAAGAACAATGTGGAGTATTTTAGATCATCTGAGTCCAGAGAGAGAATTCCCTCCTGGCATCCTCCTATGTGTTCCTCATGCCTGTATCCTTATTCTTGTCAACCTACCAAACACTGTGGGGTACTTTGGAAAGACTGCAGCATCTGGTCTATCCCGTATTAGGTCACCCTCTTCAAGGAGGAAAATTACACCATCTCAGCCAAAGCATTTTGTTATTGGAGGCACATGGGAAAAATACTGGGAAAGAACATCAGCTTCCCAGGGAAGAACAATTGCTCCCTGCTGGGATGAAACACAAGGCTCCTGCATGTCTGCCTCATTATGTGAATTTAGGAAGACTTCCCGTAGCTTCTGAAATGCATCAGAGAGACTCTGAATGTTGTTCAAGAGATGAATATTGTGGGCTATGTCCTTTCGGTAGCTGACAGACGACCAGGCAAACAGCTACAAAGAGATCCAGCCTCATGCCCTGCCTTTTTTTTCAGCCGCAGCATTGCATTGCAGGCAAGCTGGCCTAACGCAGCCTGGAGGTTCATCACTCTGACCAATGTACTTGGGATCACTGTGTCCTACATGCTCTGGAGAGCGCAATCTGGCCATCTGCCACATTTTAACTGCAAAAGAAGAGATGTAAAAAGTTTCTATCACACCTGCCTAGCTGATACCTGAGGTGGTGTGACCCCGGCTGAGTCACGGTGCCGAGACAGACATTGCTACGTTCCCTTTGAGTTTTGGAGTGCAGAACTGCAGATCAAGGGAGAATAGGGCACAGCTTACTCTCCTGGGCACAGGAGCACGTGAAGACCAGGCTCTGACCAGCACTTTGCAGCAGTTACTGCCTTCCCCCAGGCACCAGGACAGTCCCACTCAAACTGGGGTAAGGTACCACGTCCTCCCCTGCTGAACAGCTCAGGCTTTGGGCTGCAAAAAGGAAGACTAACGAGGCTTCAGAAAAGTTTGCTGAAAACCCCTGGCTTTCCACTGCAGGCAGGGGACATGCATTTTCTAGATAATGTAATATTTGTGATGGTAAATCAAGGAACCCTAAATTACATGGGATGTCTGGCAATACCAGCTGTTTAATCCAGGCGATGCTCCCACGTTTGCCTTTAACCATCCCCAGCAGACATAGAGGACCATCTATACAGACCAGAGTGCCATGGGACGAAGCACTAACATCCACAGCACAATGCTGCCCTCATTTTGCATGTGTGGGTTGACACTTCCCATCCTACTGGTTCCCAGCTTTTCCTATCTTTTCATTTCTCGGAAGCAAGTATACAAAGTTTCAGGTCTGAATCTGGCTTTTACTCATTGTGGTTGTGCTGGCTGGCTGTCAAGGCTTTGATTTGGCTGTAAAGACCAAAGCTCTATATTCCAGTGTGAGGATAGTGTTTATTTAGCAAAGCTACCACTATGATGAGGTACTGTCTCCTGCGTATGAAGTGCTGTCACAGATGCAACTCCAACACCCCAGTGGGATCCCCAGAACCCAGATGGGATCCCCAGCCTCCTCCTGAATGAAAGAGACCTGCCTGCAGGCTCTCCGTACAAGGGATTCAGCCCTTTGGAATGAAAACCTCTTACTCGATCAAAAAAACCCCCAAAATGTGGGGATCTTCTGTGCACTCTGCTGAGGCCACCTGTTAAAGCTGTTGGAGAAGGTTAAGGGTGTTTCCAGAAAAGATCAGGCTGGGAAAGAGCTTTCTTTGTATTCACCTAAAGTCTGTGGAGCAAATACATTCTTACTTGAATGTCTTTTTAGTACAAGTATTATGACAGCAGATCAATTAGCCTGCAGGGTGCCTGGAACTCTGTTAAGAAACACTTCTGTGTGTAAAGGATATGTTACCTCAATATACAAAGAGAGGCAATGAGGTAGTTCGAAGGGAAAACATTTTATATTACTCACTTGCAACAACAAAATACAGAAATCCTCTGATAAAAGTCTACCTTTACATAACTCCTATGCAATGCAAATGTATTCACCTCCTCACAGACAGGAGGATGCATCAACAAATAAGCTTACAACTGAGTAAATTTTCAAAGACTGGAAGTAATAAATATCAGGATGGGAAGATAATACAGTAACACAGTTCAGAGGGCTTGTCTGTGTAATGTAGTCTCTAGGCAGCAAATTAGACTCATTATTTTTGGTGTCAGAAACTTTCAAAGATCGAGCAAATCCTATCCGTATCTTACATTTAGGAGTACTTAATATAATGCTATTAGACTAGAGGCCTTGTAGGAAGTGTGAACTCCATTTATTTACATTTCTATTTCTGACCCCTTTCATTTCCTCTCTCTCGTCCCAACACCACGAGATGATGCAATATTGCATCACCACCTAATACTGAGACCTCTGACAGCAGCCGCAAGAACTCATGAGTTTCCCCACCCCTTATGAATAACCAGCGGTCTTAAAGATCTGCTTACACACACTTTGCTACCCCGAGGAGTACATCTCTCTCTGACAAACTCGCACACATATGAACAGGCAAAAATAGGTATTCAAGGCAGTAAGAGGTATTACGTGAGTTTTGTATCTCAGCTGATGTGTGTACATATGTAGTATGGAGGAAACAGCTTGCACTCCCACCCCTGTGCTTTAAATACCTATTCTGAAGTGTAAGAGCCTAAATCAGTAAAATGGGAGACAAAGCCGTCAGCAGATGTATCTCAAAAGGTTTCTGAACACCTGCTGTTTTCTGCTTTGAAAGCTTTAGATGTTTGAAGTGAGGGATTTTGTGCAGAATCTTGACCACCAGGAGCACTGAACTAGCAGGAGAAAAGGAAAGAGCTAAGGGACTAGAGATAGGCAAGACTCCTCTTTTCCTTGTTTGAGCTTTCCTGACTCTGCTCTGCTTACAGATGTTCACAGAGATCATTCTGGATCAGGCCACAAGGCTACTTTCATGCCCAGTGGATCTTGAAAGATTCCCCTGGACACCTCTCCCTGGGAATCCAAGCTCTCATAGGAGACATCGTACAGAGGACCCAACTGCCCGCTGGCATCCCTTCAGAGGGATGCAGCAGGAGCCCAGCCTTAATTTGCTTTTCTTCTGGATCCCAGCCCACTCCCCCAAGGCCTTCTGCTGCTTCCCCAAGCAAAGACCCAAAACTGGCATAAAAAGAGATGGGCTGCCGTTCCCATCAAAAAAAGCTGTGAATGGAGGCCAGATCTGCAGGCAACGCTTCACTATCAGTTATATCCATTACACGAGCAGCCGCCATACCTAGAACATGATGCAAAAGCCAAACTGAAATCCAGCTTACTCCTCCTCTGCTTGTTGGCAAGTTATAGCAAGAAGAAAAACTTATTTTTGATACCAAAGTTGCCATACGATTGTGCATATGGACAAAGCAACTGCAATGATGTTAATGGAACTGATCGCGTATTTACATAATCAGTTTTCAGAGCAGAGCTGTAAAATAAAGGGATTCTGTCAATTTATTTTAAATCCTGCACTGAATGCATCATAAAGTGCTTACAACCCAATTAGAAAATTCCAACGTATAAATTCTGCAAGAAAGGAGAAAGCTACCTACCATTCCATCGTGAAGCACAATATATTCCACAATGTTTTTTTTCAATTTTCTTTACATAAGGAAGCAATTACAAAACTGAATGTAGCTATTGCTGGGATTAGGCAAGCAGGCTCTGGCTTTGTTGGTACAGGACCTACAAAGCTTCTGCACTTTTTTTTTCTCTTCTGGCAATATAGAAAATAAAAAACAACTCAAACTATTAGATACAATTTCCTAAATTGCAATGAACCCAGTCTGTCAATGACAACAGAACATTTACATCCAGATCCAACATATGTCAGTATATAAAGTCATTGCTGAGCATTTAATGTGGCTGTTATTCTTTATCGCAGTTCTCCATGAAACAACATAAAAACTGATGTTTGACGGTGCAGAGGACACAAAAGATACCATCATACATTTTGCCAACCTCCAAAACTCCCATTTAAGATCACGACAGCAATTCCTTGTCATATTTTTATTACAGCTGAAAGATAAAGGAAATAATTGGGTTTTGACTGCACCCCACAAGATTATATTAGCAAAATGATTGCTTCTTTGCATGACTAATTTTGATTAAATCAGCTTCATTTAAATACCAAATTGTGTTCTTCACCTTCCTTCATAAAGCTGTGGTATTCCTGGCTGCTTTAAAGTTCCATTTTTTATATGCTAAAATGTGAATTTCAATTTATTGTACAGGCTGTTCTTGACTTAAAAAAAAAGACCAACAGATAATTTATGGGAAAGGATTTAAGTCATATTTGAAAATCAACAGGAACAAAATAAGGTTAAAATGTGGATTTCCAAAGAATATACAACTTATAAGAGAGCATCCTTGGCAATAGGAAAGTTTGTATGACTTATTTTGCCACAAAAGGCAATAAAAAAATTGTGCTGTGTATAGCGCAGCTGAAGATTAACTGCACTAAACTTATTATTAACTTACTAAATCCTGGAAAGACAAAGATTTTCAGTTTACCTCCTTTTATCAAATATAATACATAAAATAAATTATTCTTTCATTGCAAATACCATTATTCTGACTTATAGCTACTTTAAAAATATTTTATACAATTCTGGCTGAAGTCAACATGAAACGTGTCATTTACTCTGCCTGTAAATTATTCCCTCTGTAACTGCCTTTTGACAAATGACAGTTTTTTTATTCAGCTGCTCAAATCTCTGTCTGTTTGTGCATGCCCAAATAAAGTCCATGGATTTTAACTGGATTAGTCGCCAAACTGGCTACACTTGTGTTCCTGGAGTCATCCATCTGGGGATCCAGCCAACAACAACAAAAAGAGGCTTCCTATTTTGATAAGGTTTTTTAATCTTTTAAAGCATTCAGTAACACACGTGCTGTGCAAAGCTGAACTTCTTTGACCAGTATTACCCATTATATCAGGCAAAACCAAGCACAGAGTGAGTCTTCACCGTGTTTTCCTTATGCTGCACACACAACACGTGAAGGTTGTTAAAGGTTTTTACTGTGCTTTCATCTTAGTAAAAAGGGGAACTTGAGGCCAGTACAGAAGTATGATTTCTTGCAGCCACAGTTCAGTATAATGTATATTCATTGTGAAACTCAATGTTTATACAATAGTTTCTCAATTACTTTCTGCTTCAGGGTGGTATTATGATTTTAAGTGTCATCATGCAAGCAATTTTAAGTCAAAAGAACCCTACTGCTATAATGACAATTATCCAACTTTTTTTTAATAGCACCTGTATGCGTAACATAGTAGTTATTTCCTTCTGATATTTTCTTTCTATGGAAGTTAACAACATGTACCTGGACAAATCTAAATCTTTGTGGTAACCCATGGCCTTGTAAATCCTCCCTGAGGATGTAACCTTCTGCCAGCATGGCTTTCAGGGCGAGCATGCAGGCACCGTTCCATGCAGGGTTCACCTGCGGATCTCACAGCAAGCTCAGGGTCAAAAAAGGTCCCAGTGTAATCATGGGAAAGAGTTTTGCTCTTCGTTCCAAAAAAAGAGCTGCGGAGATACAAAGACTCAGCTCTCAGCTCTGTTCAGAGCCAAACCGCCAGCAGCCAGGGTGGGGAAAAGAGTGGTGAGGGGGAGTTGTTTGTTTGTTTGAATTGGAAGTGAATGGTTATGCCTGAGCTGCATTTGGAGTCCTGGCACCGCAAGGCTGGTGAATTAATCCTCCTGCTGTGGGCAGCCTTGGCAAGGCCTTAGCTGGAGTACTACTACGTCCAGCTTTGAGCACTGCCTTCCAAAAACAACGTGGCCCATTTGGCAAGAGCCTGGCGGCGAGCTGCAGGAGTCGCGGGAGGTCTAAGGAACATGACCTAAAAGGGGAGAGCCGGAACTGGCTGGACTTGAGATGCGAAAACAGCAGAAAAACAAGAATGCAGCACCTTAGACAAACTTTGTCCCGGCCTTAGCATGTGGGGCTGGCCGGGCCGTCAGCAGCGCCCAGCACGGGCCTGGCTGGGCAGCCATGGCCTCCATCACCCCGAGGTGGTGGCCTCTGGGCAGCCGTGGCCTCCATCACCCTGAGGTGGTAGCCGTTGGGCAGCCATGGCCTCCGCCGGGTCCCCTGGGTGACGGGCATCTCTTGAAGCCGCCGCCAGGGAGGTTTTGCAGCCTGTACCGACGCCAGGCCAAGGCCCTGCATGCCCCGTGCCGGCGATTAAGCCAAACTGCGGCCGCGGTGCTTCACCCCACGACCAGACACAGCCCCGCTCGGGCCGATGCGGCCGCACCGGGCAGGCGGGTCCCGCACCGCGGCAGGGCTGCCCGCTGCCTCCAGGCGGACAGGCCGGGCACCGCGCTCCGCGCAACCCGCGGGGCGTCCCGGCCCAGCGCCGGCCCCTTCCCCAGGCCCGCGCCTCGCTCAGGGGAAGGGGCCCGGGC
>VZSF01001695.1:1045865-1106684 GCA_013398295.1 Chionis minor
CCCGGCCGCCATCTCGGGGCGGCCGCGGCCTCGGGGCCCGGCCGGTGGGTCGGCTGAGGGGGGCAGCCCTGGCCCGCGGCCCCCCGGGGCGGGCGCGGGCGAAGGGCTTCGGGCAGAGCACCCCTCCAGCCGGGGTCGTGTGGGTGAGCCCAGCCGGCACCGCAGTGCGCAGGGCAAGGGCTGAGCCCCCGCACGCTGCCCTGCCCTGCGCGGCCCTGGTCCCCGCTCACCGCCCGGCCCAGGTCACAGTCACAGGTTTGATGCAAAACCTGCTGAGGAAACTCTCAGCGTGTGGAATAAAGCACTGCAAAGTGAGGGATCGCACCAGGCAGTGGTAGCAGTTCCCGCCGGTCTTAAGATCTATGAGTCAGCTCTGCTACAGCACAGCGTTTGCACAGTAAATAACTGTATTTCCTCATCCAACAAATAATAAGTTCTTGTGTCTGTCCGGTACATGTAGACCATAAAACCTCCCCCCGCGACAAATTGCCTCAAACGATAGCAGAGGGCGTTCAGGAGTTGGTTGTCGGTGGGGATTAGGTCGCGCTGTTAAAGATGGGTATTCGGAGAGCTGGGCACAAGTTGAAAGCACGGGCAGTATCCAAGCAGCCAGTGTGTCCCTGCAGGACCCGTAGCTGCAATCTCCGTGTTTTCCGACTATGTGAAGTATTGGCTTAAAGGTAGATTGCCATCATGCGTATAACTCCTCTAGGAAACTAGAACTTTGCTAAAATTCTTACCTAAATTTTTGGAACCAGCTAGAAGCTATTGTTTGTTCCGGAAGCACCACCGAATAGATACCTTGTGTAGAAACCAAAATACGCAAAGGTCTGTAGTGGAGGCAGGGGGGGTCCTGAAAATATTACTGCCATAACTGCAGCCAGATTCACTGTGCAACCTCCTGGCGGAGATGTTCAGCTGTATCTGCTGATTAGAACACTTTTTGATGAAGAATGTGACTATATTATCTGTGAAGTTTTCAGATGGGAAGCTGCACCGATTTAATTCCCATGAGAGCTAGTAGTTGCTAGAGGATTTGACAAAAGAACTGAGCAAAGCAGTTTTTGTTGTTGTGTTCGTGCTTAACATGTTAGTCCTGTGTCTTGTCAGTTCAGCCCTGGATCATTGTAGATGTAGGGAAGATATACTGTACTCCTATCCAACAAATGCAAAGCCATCTCCTGCTACAGGACAGTGCTGGCAAGTAGATGTATGTTGCTTGTAAAAATTTGGGTCATGTCACAAGTGTTTTTTTTCATTTACCTTAAAGTGAATGTAAATAGATAGTTATTATATTCGCATAATGTATGCACAAAGTGATTCTTACTCTGATAGAGAGTGCCTGTTTTCTTGCAGGTTATGTTGTCTGGGAAGGAGCTGACACTAAAATGAAAAGAATAATTTAAAAATAACGTGTTCATGTGGTGGATTAAACCAGAAGCAGAAACCAGTATAAAAATAAGCGTAATAATAACTGGTGAAGAATAAGTAACTGTTAAACCTCTAACAAAGCAGATACATTGGGTTTTTTTTGTAGCAGAATATATATATGAAGTAATTCATTATAGTACCACATTGTCTTTTTAAAACACCTTTCAAACAGTGTTCTCAAATCCTTTAACAAGTTTTCGTAATTAATTTGTCTCCTAATCCTGCTGTGAATTATGTTTCAGTCTCAGTTATCCTAAACTGCTCTGGCTCCATTCCCTTCCCTTCTCTTCCCTTTCCTACCACTCCTGGAAGTGATGAGTCAGATTAAGGAACTGATCCAGCTGAAAATTAACCAATTTTTGTTGTTGTTGTTATGATCAGTTTGCTGACCTGAGTGATGAGATAGGAACATGACTGGAGACAAAGGCGAGCCTGTTTGCTTGTCTTAGTTACCTTTTACAGGCCTGTCTCCTCCTGCTCCATCACACCCCATCAGGATTTGTGGAGTAGTGGTAGGACAGTTCTCCTAATACAGGGAAATTTGGGGTTAGAATTAAATTAGAATTTATATTAAAAAAGAGTGACTTTTACTTTTTTTTTTTTGGTGGTCTTGCAGTAGGCATATAGAAACGTCAATACTGTAAGTAATGCTTAGGCATGATAGAAATTTTAGGAAGTTATTTTAAATGATTTTTGATTATCAGCATCCAAGTTTTCTGATGCCTATGCATGAGGAAATATGGTTTTGCCATGCCTACACATGTATTAGCAGGAAACAGACACAATTTGGTGTCACCCTAAGAATGGGGACATTTTTGCACCTGTCATTGCAGAGACAGGTTAGAGACAGTCATCGCTCCAAGAATTGGCTTCTGAAGCTCATGGAAAATGAGTCAGAGCTGAACTGGAGATGGGGATTGGGCTGGACTAGACATGGCAGGTCACAGCCCAAATGAATGCGGGAGGAGAGACAATCTTGTATGGACAGTTACAGAGTTGTCACACATTTTGCATTGTATCTGATGCAGTTTGTGGGGAAATATTTGAACCTTTCACAATGTTGCTCTACCAGTCTTTTTAAGTGGATGAGAGCATCAAACAGATACGTTCATTGAGCAGCGTACAGAGTAGTTCTCTGCTGCAGGAGGTAGAGATGCTGCTTTTGATTTTCTTGATGGTCTCGATCAATGGAGTAGTACCAGAATAGCTTAGCAGGAGATGGAATATTTGTGTGTATATGTGTCTGAAAAATCAATCTTTAAATGCGTATCACATGGCAGCAAGATGAGGACATTTTAAACCAGCATGCTTTCTTAGGTCTGGCAAAACCCAATGCAGCTGTGATGAGCCCGGGTTGACTTCATAGGGTCAGCACAATGACTTCTAGAATTTCAGTGGGAATTTCAGTTGGGAGTCTTTGTGAAGGGACGCCATGAAAATAATTAAATCGGCAGTGTTTCCTGATTTTTATCTTTTGTCTAATATTTTTATTTAGCTCTTTTATAAAGTAGTTAGGCTTTTTGAAGTATATTGGTTTTAAAATGCTTTATTTGGATTCATTAGATTTATTGCCTGGATTATTCTTAGCTATTTTAAAAGGCTTTAAGCATGTCTTCTGTGCGTGTGTGTTAAAATTAATTTGGTGTACTGTTAGTGTGTTTGTACTGTTGTAACAGGAAGAGCATTCTGACTTTTTTTTAAATGAGCAATCTTATATGTAATCAACTTGGTTAAAACTTCCTTCCTGGTAAGTGCAGCACTTCCTTTGCATCTGGATATGAGTGCAAGCAAGAAAAGCAGAACAGCTTAAACAAAGAAATTTTGTGTGAATGATCTTCCTTTAAAAAAATAGGAACTTCAGAAATTAAACAAATGAGTCGTCTTCAGCAATTCAGCCTTTATTTTTTAAGCAGGTAATATTTCCTTGTGCTTTGTCAGTTATAGAGGTGGTGTGTCCACAGTCGTTGCTTTCTGGAACTTGAAAAGAGGATTTTAGTTAGCATACCATGTTGTTTCAGTTTAACCTTTTATAGTTTTGTCGTCTTGTTTTGTTATCTGCTAAGGCATTGTTACATCGGTGTTGGTTTTTCCAGCAGAAAGATTAAGATTTTATGAGAAATAGAAAAAGATTTTATGTGTAAAAACCGTTATCTGGAAAAGAAGGTCAGTATGTTGCTGTAACTTATCTTGTGCAAGTATGCTCAATCAGCGCTGCATTCCTCTTCCAAGCTCTCAGTGAATAATTTCCACTTCATTGTTGTTCAATGGAGATTAACTGTGAGCAATAATATTTGTTGTTTACTGAAAACTGATAAGGTAGGCTACTGGTGTTCGAAGTTGTTTTACAGGTGTTCTGGGTGTGATTTGATGTATAGGGTAATAAAGTGGCATCAGCCTGGGAGCTTTTTCTTCTCTAACAAACAAATACTTTGTACTGGTAGTGTTTACTCTTAAAATGGATGGATGTTATCTGTCTGGTGAATTGATTTACTTAAAAGAAGCACCTCTAAGGATACTAGGCTTGAATTTAGATGCACGTTAAATATCTGTCTTCAGAAGTAGTCTCTGACTTTTGAATGCTAAGGGCTTTGTTTGGTGTAAGTCCTTATTCCTCATCGCTAAAGAGCAGAGGAAAATGGGAATAGGCTCACCTCTGCCCAGGATGCAAATAAATTGCTTTTTTTGTTACTTTCTGTCATGCATGGAGCTTGGTGGGATCGAGTTCTCCTTATACTGTAGCATGTCTTTTGATTTCTATGAAAACCCACTCACGTTAACAGCAGCAGCATCAAAACATGAGGCAGCAGAAGAATCAGCAGTTGATCAAATAGAAGTAAGAACAAATCAGTATGAAGGAAATATATAGTCAGACTGCTTATCCTCAGTGAAATCTAGGAAGGCTGTTTAAAAGCTCTAATTATTTAATCATTGAAAGGTTGTGGGATTTTTTTTATATATTTGGTGTTGAATTGAATAGATTACATCTGAGGTGGTTTATGTAATCAAGTATTTATGACCAGAAATTAAGTGGAAATGTAAAAAACGTACACATAGCAGGATTCTGACTGACCTGTGATTTTAATTAAGAAGAGTTAAAAAATAAGAGTAAAGAAAAATGTAAATGAGAAAGTAATCAAGTATTTGTATGTTTTGCTAGATTTCTTCTGGCATGGAGTTGGGCGACGATGAACAGCCCGTTGTTATGAGAGAGGAAAACAAGCGAAGGAGAAGAAGAATGAAACCTCATTGTACATCAAGTAATTTGTCATCAATGGAACTGATATCCATTGAGTTCATTTTACCTACAAGCAATAAACATACTAAAGTACCGGAAATGATGTTACTCGAAATAGCTGGCAACTGTACGGTTGAGCAAATGAAAGCACAGATTTGGATGCGTGCAATAGAGATAAGTCAAACCACGGAATTCTACAACATGTTCACCCCAGATCAGTTTATTCTGCAGTATCAGAAGAAAGGGCAATGGTATGAAATTTATGATAAACATCAATTATTACAGACATTGGACTGCATACTGTACTGGAAAGTGTTACAGAAAAAGGTAGGAAAGATCTATGTTGTCCAGAAACAAAAACCGTCAGAAGAAGTTCAGGAATTTCAGCGCCAGCTTAACAATTTAATCGGTTATGATGTCACTGATGTAAGTAACGTGCATGATGATGAACTAGAATTTACCCGTCGCAGATTAGTTACTCCACGCATGATAGAGGTAGCCTGTAGAGATCCTAAATTGTATGCAATGCACCCATGGACTACATCTAAGCCACTCCCAGAATATTTATTTAAAAAGATCATTAATAACAACATTTTCATAATCATACATAGAGGAACAACTAGCCAAAAAATTAAAGTGTCGATAGATGACACTCCAGATATGATTCTCCACAGCTTTTTCACAAAAATGGCAAAGAAAAAGTCTTTGATGGACATTCCTGAAGATCACAGTGAACTAGATTTTGTTCTCAGGATTTGTGGCAGAGACGAGTACATTACTGGAGAGACACCAATCAAAGATTTTCACTGGATAAGACAGTGCCTTAAGAATGGGGAAGAAATCCACCTTGTCTTAGACAATCCCCCTGACCCAAATGAGGATGAGGTTCAGAAGGAAGAGTGGCCTTTGGTGGATGACTGTACAGGAGTTACAGGGTATCATGAACAATTGACAATAGATGGAAAAGATCATGAGAAAGTCTTCACTATCTCTTTGTGGGATTGTAATAGGAAATTTAGGGTGAAAATAATTGGCATTGATATCCCAGTTCTGCCGAGAAATACTGATCTTACGGTGTTTGTGGAGGCTAACATTCAACATGGGCAGCAGCTCCTTTCACAGAGGAGGACTTCATCGAAGCCTTTTACTGAGGAGGTTCTGTGGAATATTTGGTTGGAGTTTGATATCAAAATCAAGGACTTGCCTAAAGGAGCACTCCTGAATCTTCAGATATACTGCGGCAAAGCACAGGGACTATCCACAAAGACGAACCTTCAGTCGCACGAATCCCCCAACTCTGATTCAAAATGCAAAACTCAGCTTCTCTATTATGTGAATCTTTTGTTGATAGATCACCGTTTCTTGCTACGAAGTGGGGAGTATGTGCTCCACATGTGGAAAATTCCAGGCAAGGGGGAAGAACAAGGAAGCATCAATGCAGACAAACTCACATCAGCAACTAACCCAGATAAAGAAAACTCAATGGCTATCTCCATTGTGCTGGACAAATATTGTCACCCAATTGCCTTGCCCAAGCACAGGATAACATCAGACCCCCAGGGGGATAGGACACGAGCTGAAATGCCCAACCAGCTTCGCAAGCAACTCGAAGAGATCATAGCAACTGACCCACTTAATCCACTTTCTCCTGAGGACAAAGAACTGTTGTGGCACTTCAGGTATGAAAGCATAAAGCACCCCAAGGCGTATCCTAAGCTGCTTAGCTCTGTGAAATGGGGACAACAAGAAATAGTGGCCAAAACGTACCAGTTGCTAGCTAAAAAGGAGGTTTGGGATCAAAGCACTTTAGATGTTGGACTCACAATGCAACTTCTGGACTGTAACTTTTCGGATGAAAATGTCCGAGCAATGGCAGTTCAAAAACTGGAAAGTTTGGAAGATGATGATGTTCTCCATTATCTTTTACAGCTTGTGCAGGTAAGGTGCATTTGCATTCTTGAACTCTGCCTTCCAGGAATATTTGCATTACCCCGTCATCATTCCCATCTTAGTAGGTCTAGTTAGTAATCCCTGGGTTTGAAGTCTTCAGTGTTTAGTCAAAGCAGTGGTAGTAACCAAATTAACCCAAAACACACTTTCTGCATTCTCCTTTTGCCTACGTTGTTATTTTTGTGTTACTGTTGCCTTGTGTCTTACAATTTGCATCTTGCATTTACAGTAGTATTTTTTTCTGGATTGTCAACACTCGCTCAGCTATGATGGGAGCAAATCCTAACTGTGCTGTCTCTAATCCTGGTCAAGGATCCTAATCTAATGCAAGTCTAATCACATAGCACTGAAGAATTGATGACTGGCTTTGCCAATAGCGTAGAAAGAGTACAGACAGAAAGGAAGTAAAGGCAGATGTTGACACGGGCAAGGCCTGAAGAAAAATCTGAGATTGGATTTTAGGTCAAGAGTAACAGTGCAGTTACATAGTAGATGGCAATAACTTCAGTCTTGTACCATTAAGGGGACCAGATGTATCTAGAAACTTCCAAAATTATTTAAAAAGTAAATAAAATGTTGCAAGAATTCCATAATATGATTAATTTATTCTGGGAGGTTGGGTGAAAAACTGTTTTTAATGGCAGTGAATCACTGCTGTATTGATTTGAAGCCCTTTGTGTGCGGATCTGCCAGATGAAACATCAGAAAAGTTTATATCAGTTATACAAGAAAATTGGTTTGTTTGCTTTTTCGCAAGGCAGTGCAGGAGCTGGGCAGCCTGTCAGCAGCAAAGTGACATCTGAAGAAAGGTGTAACCCTGCCGTTTTTCCCAGTAAACGCATCCCCTGAAGCACAGCAACGCAGCAGGCTTCCCACACCCCACAGGGCTCTGGTTCACGAGGAAAGCCTGTCGCCCCACAGAGCAGGAATACAAAGAATCAGAGGGCAGAATTGGCATTCAAAATTTAAAGGGGGGGGGGGGCGGGGAAAGGAACTGTTGCAGCCTGGAAACCTGTGGGATGGGGGGGTTTAATTTCTGCAGGTTCAGAGAGAGACCGGGTTCCCAGGAAGATGAAGTTAGTATTTCAGATTTTGCTGTGCATCAGTAGTGCTTTAAACCAGGCTTTTTTAGCTCTGTCTTTGCTTGTCTGAAGATTAGGCTCCCCGGGCAGAATTTATGCACTTCTATATTAACCAAAGGAGCCACTACGGTTACCTCATTGGGCCTCCCACATAGCTGCTTCTATATATATGCTTGGCTTGTGAGCTTTTGCTGTCTGCATGTGGCTCAGCAATTTTATTCACTTTTGTATCCAAATTAGGCGTTTGGGGTGGTGATTGGTTGATATCAAAGTGCCTGAGAGAATGGGAGAAAAATGGGGTTTTTTTCCATTTATTTTTGAAATTATTTGTTTTCAGGAACTACAAAGCTGGAGAGTTTTTAAAAGAATAAATCTCCCTAACAGTAAATTAAATTACTGCAGCAGAGAACCATAGTAGCTTAACTTCATTGTGTCATTTTTAGTAAGACATGTAGTAAGAAATTTAAAGATCGCCATCCTCAAAAAGGAAAAAAATACTAGATCCCAAATTGTACCTCTCTGCAGCTTCCTTGTCTTACAACAGAGCATAGGCTATCAGCATCCTGCAGCAAAGCATTGGTACCACAGTGTAGTTCAAAATCCATGTTTTTCAGAGAATGGATGTCAGTCATTGCTCTGATGGGCGCATCTGAGATGTCTCTTCTGCAAACGGTTGTCACTTTTCACGTGCATACCTTCATGAAAGCTTTATGCTTTCATGACTTTTTGCTTTCATGGACTCAGTAAGTTTTTGTTCCCAAAGCTTTATGCTTTCATGAATCCTCTGATTCTTTTTCACTCTGCACAGGATATTCCCATTTTACCTCCCAGTAGAGTTAGAAATCAAACAAACATTTTATTTCCCCACAGGTTTATCCCAAATAGAAGCAACCATGCCATAAATAAACCTATTGGGCTTCCTTTAAAGGTCTGTTGTTCTCTGTGCGGTTTATAAAACGTGGCTAGGATAGTTAAAATACAACAAAATCCATTGTAAAACAAACACCAATGACTGTACTGCTTGTATATGGCAGGCAGTAAAGCTCTTCTGCTGAACTCAAAAGGCAAAGTTACATGCAGAGACCTGAGGCAGAGCCAACAGACTTTTTTAAGGTGTTGTTATTGGTGCTGTTCAGATGTTTATATTTGCCTCTGTGAAGAAAAAAGAAAAATGGGATTGACTTTTAAAAATAATTATTTCTAAAACATAAGCATAATAAGGATGCTTATCATAGAGTTTTCTAATGCTCTTTTATGTTAAAATATATTTGTAACCTTAATATAAGGAGGTTTTCTTTTAAAGCAATGGCCAGTTGTTTGGCTGTATTTCATTATTAAATTGTTTTTTAAGGATATGCACTGAGAACATTCAGCAACATATATACCAGAATGAGAATTTTAATAGGCTTTCTTGGAACTGTAAGCAAATCCATTTGAATTTGTGTAATAATTATCGCTTTTGGGTACCTTATTGCAAATTAATTTTTATTAAAAACCCCTCATACCTCGTAATCTTATACACAAAATAAAAGGATCTATATATTTTTAAATCAGTTTATATTTATGAGTTCTCGTTATCTTTCCTAAATAAGATTGTGTTGCTTGGGGAAATAAAACCATACTGCAGAGACGATCAAGACAGTTCTTGCAGAATTATGGTGCTGTGGAAGGGCAGGTCTGGTGCTTGGCTTTGTTGTCTGTCTCTTAGCCAGCAGTTGGAAAGACCAAGTCTTCGTAGCATTTTTATAAGTTGGTTCATTCTAGAAGGTTGACTGGAAAAGCTCTATTTTTTTTTCTTTTTTTTCTGTTGAATAAACCCACAGGACAATTTACATTTCAGAAATAGTGTTGATATTTTAATGATAAAAAATACAGCTGTGTGACGCAGTGTTTTTAAGAGTTTATAAAACCCTGTGATTTGTTTGATGAATTTAGAAGACCTCTGCTGATGGCTTGGTTCCTTCTTAGCAAGCTGCAGACCACAGTGATCTTGAAAGAGGCATTATATTCTGTTGAATAACTATCACTAGAGGTTTGCATACTTTGTTGCTTCTGAAAGCTGAGTGTACTACATGCACCCAGCTCTCTGCACATCCCTTTGTTTTCCTTTAATCTCCCTACGTGCTGCTTCCTGGCGCTCTATTTCCAGAACCTGAAGCCATTCACCAGCCCCCTCCATCCATGGCAGGATTTTTGTGACTCTATTGCAGAGATTGTATGCTGCTTATTTCTCTTTTCTTGCCATGGGATATACATGCATACCTTTTTCCTCCCATTAATCTTAATACAAATCTCCTATAAACTTGGGTCCCCCAGGCAACAGGAAAGCAGCTGCTGGAAAAACCACTTGAAGTGGACAAGTTCCCCTGGCACAGCCCAGTACTTGGAAGTGTGATAGTTTTCTGATAGACCAATTCACTTGGTTATTGGGATGGGGGAGAGAATAACAGTAAAAAAATTCCAATCCTGACAGTTCAAAAAAGTTGTTGACTTTTTGTTTCCACCCTTTTTTGGCAGTAGCTTGGAAATATCTGTGGGCTTGGGTGGAGGGGAGCGGCTGTTGGAAGAGAAAAAATACATCTGTGCTTACGGAGTCATTAAAAAAAAAAAAAAGCTCTGGCAAACTCTTCCTTGTAATTGTACTTCATTAATACAGGATGTGCATCGGAGCCTTTATTCTATTTTGTTGTTCATTTAGGGGCTAAAGGCCAGAATGCCTGAGATTAGGCGCTCTAAAAAGCTGCTCCCATATCCCATGCTTGCTGGGGAACCCAGCAGGGAGCCCTGGCGCCCCAGTCCCGAAGTGGTGGATGTTGTAAAAAAATAGTGCTTTCTTATTGAAAACTTTCATTAAAGAATGATTACAAATACACCATTTAATTTGGCAATAATCTTTTCAAGCCTTCTCAGTGTCAGTCATACTGCAGACTGTTTTCTGATCTTGCTGGTTTTTGCTACGGCCTGTGAATGACGTTGCTTTGCTCACACGCCTTCATGTGGCCAGATCAGTCTCGCTGGTTAACAAGTCCCTGCCTTGCTTTATTTGTCGCGTTAATAATGTGCCTGAAGAGGGCCTGTTGCAAAGTGCTTCTTGAATTACAGAGAAGCCTTGCTTTGTTTTTTTCAACTCTGTTTCCCCAAAAGACCTGCTTTGGTACACATTTTCTCTAGTCTGTTCCTTAGATGTCATCAGTAAAGTGTAAGTGCAACGGGATCTTAAATATGTTAATAACATGTCTTCTATGTTTGTATTACTCAGGCCGTGAAATTTGAGCCATATCATGACAGCGCATTAGCCAGATTCCTGCTAAAACGGGGTTTGAGAGTAAGTACTTCAAAATACAGCCAACTTATGCTAAAGTTACTGGCATTATTAAAACCCTTTGTCAAGAAATGTGTGCTGATTGCAGTATTTTTCTTTACCTCTAGAACAAAAGAATCGGTCACTTCTTGTTTTGGTTCTTAAGAAGCGAGATTGCCCAGTCCATGCATTACCAGCAGAGGTTTGCTGTCATCCTAGAAGCTTATCTTAGGGGCTGTGGAAAAGCAATGCTAAACGACTTCATGAAGCAGGTTCAAGTAATTGAGTTGCTGCATAAAGTCACAATGGAGATAAAATCAGTTTCTGCAGAAAAGTATGATGTCACTTCTCAAGGTATTTACTAACAGGTGTTTCTTCATTTGTAATAATACTGTTTTTTCTCTTTGGAAAAATCTAGGCAGCAAAGTATACTGTTTACTTAGAAAATTCATGGATAAATTACTGTCAAAGGGCACCATTATTACTACTTATGAAGTGCCAGTGTAAGTTGGTAGTAATTGAACCAATAATACTTTTGTTTGCTTGTTCCACCCCAAAGAGGGGGGGAATGTCAGTATTAGACACCCACTACATTCCTGTGCTTTGGCTTATCCTCTTGAACCTCACGCCATACAACTGGGAAAATTAAGTTCTTCTACCCTTATCTGAATGCCAGCACTGAAAAAAGAAACAGTCCCGGGACACAAATATTAACTGGAAATAAAGAGAAAAAGTGACAGTTGCCAAGAAACACAGCCTTACCCTAAGCAGTCACTAGAAGACTCTTGGCAAGACGACCAGGGAGGAGCCCAGTACAAGCTCTGCTAGGGCACAAAAGTAGCTGGTGGATCATCAGTGAATATACAGAGCACATCTTTGGGGCTTTGCAATGTGCTGAACAGGAGTCCTGTGAGACACAGATGTGGTACTGTTATTTCTAGTTCCTGTAAGCACTGCTTTGGAAACCACAGAAGGGTTATTCAATGCCGGTTGACCTCCAGGTTTTGCCTGCCTTTCCCCACCTCCCTCACCGACTTCCTTAAAAGCTTGTTTGTCATCATTCCTGTTATTTGCTTGGTGTTGGGAGTAAGTGTGAGAAGACATATAACCATATCCAAATTCTAAAAGCTGTAGAGAGACTAGCTCTTCCTGTGTTCAGCCTGGTGTGTTCTAGGCCAGGAAGTCCTTGGTTCTGAAAGCCGTTCCACTCTGGTTATGTAGAAGTGGCTGTGGTGGTCTTTTGAAATAAATTTGAAGGAAATATGCATTTATTCTTCAATATATAATGTAATATCAGTTACTTTACCACATAGTGTGAGTTAGGAGACTTACTGAACCCCCATATAAAATATTTTCTGAACAACTTTCTAAAATTTATCTTAAAATGCTCTATAATCTAAATATATTTGGTCAGAATTCCATGTTTTGGAAAGAAACTTTACAGCCTTGCAGATGTACATGTCTGCAACAGCAGTGGTTTCCATAATACATTATCTTTGAAGGATATGTGGGCAAAGAAGAAAAGTTCCAAGTGAAAGCAATCACATTAACACCCACCAGGTTTTGAAGTTAAAGAATCTTTGTATGTAATGTACAGCAGAACACTGAAAGATGACTTATATAATTGACATTTTCACTGAATAAGGCTTCCTGAAACTGTGGAGTGTCCTACTAATGCTATATCTAATTTAATTTATTCTCAGATTATTGTGGATATGATTTTTCTTACAGGCATCCTCTACTTCTTACATTTTAAAAAATGTATGTCCTAAAATTTCTTCTGTAGTTTATTGCTTCTTTTTTGTCCCATAATTTCTAATGTTCCTAGTTGTTTATATTTTCAGTCTGAATGTTTTGGACTGTTTCATTTCATTCCGTCATGCAGCCTCTTCCTCCACTGTTTGTGGATTTTTTTAAATAATAAATTTCTCCCTGTTAGGCCCATACTAGTCCAGTAGCAATCATGCTGTCAAACTTTTTGTTTCACTTTTCGTATAATCTCTTTGCTTATATTTGAACATAGCCAGTAATAATAAATAAATAAGTTCTTAAGATCATAGTATTACAGCTTGCATAGGATTATCTGCTTTCATCACCACTCTGTTAGATAATTTGTCTCCCAAGAATGTGTCTATGCAGCTGTTTCTTTTCTTAAAATGCATAGCACTTTGTTCTTAAGACAGATTAACTTGAAATTGTTCCTTCACTTGAATTTTAAAATCAGGTAATTCCTAATCTTTATTGGCTTCAATTGCTTTGCATACAATTTTCAAATTACATTACATTACAATGAGGAGACTTACTGAAATCAAGCTAGATTTGTCTAGGAAATCAGTAGTTACATTTTAGAAAGCTGCTTCATGACCCAAGTTACTACAACCTAGGGGTGTGTTTGGCTTGGTTTGTTGTTTGTTGTTGGTTTTTTTCCATAGAATTGTCTAGGATGGGACCTGTAAGACCACCAAGTCCCACCGTTAACCTAACACTGCCAAAACCACCACTAAACCATGTCCCTTCCCTAGTCCCTTCCCTAGCACCAAGTTTACCCTTCTTTTAAATACTTCCAGGGATGGTGATTCAGCCCCTTCCCTGGGCAGCCTGTTCCAATGCTTGATAACTCTTTCTGTGAAGAAATTTTTCCTAATATCCACCCTAAATCTTCCCAGCACAACTTGAGGCCATTTCCTCTTGTCCTATCACTTGTTACTTGGGAGAAGAGACTGACCCCCACCTCACTACAGCCTCCTTTCAGGTAGTTGTAGAGAGCGATAAGGTCTTCCCTCAGCCACCTTTTTTCCGGGCTGAACAACCCCAGTTCCCTCAGCTGCCCCTCATAGGACTTGTGCTCCAGACCCCTCACCGGCTTCGTTGCCTTTCTCTGGACACGCTCCAGCACCTCAATGTCTCTCTTGTGGAGAGGGACCCAAAACTGAACACAGTATTTGAGGTGCGGCCTGACCAGTGCCAAGTAACCTTTTGAAAGGTTTCTAATTATAGAGCCCACTTAATAGCTCCTGTGTCTTGCTCTCAGATTTGTTTATTTTTTTACCAGAAGAGATACCACATTTGTCACCTTGTGCTGCTAGGTAGTTCTTTTCTAAAAGCCTTTAGGACAGGTGTAACATTTGTGTTCTGTGGGTTCTCAGGTAGTTCTATTGGTTTGACTTTCTTAATTTGTCTTCATTTTCTGGACATGAGCTGACAAGGTGTGTTTGTAGCCCAGAAGGCCAACTGAATCCTGGGCTGCATCAAAAGAAGGGTGGCCAGGGGTCTCTCGTGAGACCTCACCTGGAGTACTGCATCCAGCTCTGGAGCCCTCAGCACGAGAAGTTGGACATGGACCTGTTGGAGCAGGTCCAGAGGAGGGCCACAAAAATGATCAGAGGGATGGAACACCTCTGCTATGAGGACAGGCTGGGAGAGTTGGGGTTGTTCAGCTGTTCAGCCTGGAGAAAAGGAGGCTCCAGAGAGACCTTATTGTGGCCTTTCAGTACTTAAAGGAGGCCTACAGGAAAGATGGGGACAAACTTTTTAGCACAGAGCCGGTTGTGATAGGACAAGGGGTGATAGTTTTAAATTAAGAGAGGGTAGATTTAGACTAGATATAAGGAAGAAATTTATTACGAAGAGAGTGATGAAGCACAGGAGCAGGCTGCCCAGAGAGGTCGTAGATGCCCCATCCCTTGAACTGTTCAAGGTCACATTAGATGGGGCTCTGAGCAACCTGATCTAATTGAAGATGTCCCTGCTCATGGTAGGAGATTTGGACTAGATGACCTTTAAAGGTCCTTTCCAACCCAAACTATTCTATGATTGTATGATTTTGAATATTAAGTGTCCAGGTCTGTGTCTAGCTTTCTCATTACAATTTTTTTTGCTCTTTAATTTTTATCTCCAGAATTACTTCAACATGTATATGCAGCCTCTGCTGTGTAGCTGCAGTTTCTTTTAAAACAGTGTTCAGTCTGTCCTAACAAAGGGTAGTGCCCAGCGTATTGCTTATGCTGCTGCATCATACGTAGTATAATGCATGCTGTCCTAAGCTGAAGATTCCAAAGCCTGAGGTTTTATCAATAAAAAGATTCAGTTTATATATGAACATTAAAATTCTTGTTCGTATAAATATAGTGCAAATTTTCTTCTTACTGGAATGTGAGATTATCAAGGCTGCACTATGAAACCAGTTTTAGAAGGGCAGGAAATTCAGTATCTCTATAATTGGAGTCCCTATGATTACAGTATAGTTGACACAAAGAATTCAAAAGCCACGAGTCTGTCTGCAAGAGCAATGAGGTAGGTCAAAATAATATTGGAAAATGCAAGATGCTTTTAATTGCCTCCTCCTTCTGAGCTTTTGGGGTAGATAGTTCAACATTTCCTTGGCAGTTTTAACGGCAAAATATTTTTTTGGTGTGTTGTGCTGTGTTTTGCTTTGTTTTTTAAATGAAAGGTAGCATTTTAATGTAATTTCCTGAGTCTTCAGAATAACACCAAGCATTGTGCCATGCTTCTAACACCGTGTAGAAGGCACATGACTTTGAGGTGCTTGAAGGCTTTACCTTCAGGTACCTGTAACAGCCCTGACCATTAACAGTGCAAGTTAAAGAGCCTTCCTCCATTCCTCAAATCAGGACATCCTTGAGTTAAGGATGCAAGTTAAAAAGCAGCTAAATGGAGGAGGTTTCTAGCTAAATCATGATACTTAACAAGTTTGATTGCCTGTAACTTTTTTCCTTCCAACTTTTGATTTCATTGTGTTTTCTTACTTGTAATTGCAGTTATTGCACAACTGAGACAAAAGCTTGAAAAACTGCAGAGCAGCAAACTTCCAGAAAGTTTTAGAGTTCCATATGATCCTGGATTAACAGCAGGAGCCCTAGTGGTAAGTATATTCCGAGTTTCTACAAATGCTTTTTGAAAAAAAAATATCCTATTTGTAAGTATGTGTCATTTGGTAACGTGTCTAAACGTCTTGTTTCACTATGGCTATGATGACATTTCATGGACTCAGTTTTTGTTCCCAAAGCTATTAGCATTTTTCTAAATGTAATGACATGCCATCATGCACTAAAAAAATGCAACTACCTGGAAAAATCTTAATCATTAAATGGCAATTATTATTTTTCCATTAGTTTAATCCAGGATTTAACCAGGTAATTGACCTTTTTTTGCACTAAATACCTGTATAAAACTGGTTTTTCTGACTTCAGGGGCTTTGGAATACTCAGTTTCTGTTCCTTCTGTTACTTTCTCTGCCTTACCCTGATTCATATCTGTCATTAAGGTTTAGGTCCAGACCTTCATCTTACTAACAAAAATGTTTACTGTGGCTATTTCTGATTTTTTCTATTTTTTCTGTGTTGCTTTTGTTTTTTATTAGCAAATACATTAAGATTTTGGTACATAAACACTTGGATTTTTCTATGTTGCTGTCTCCAGTTTTGTGGTGAGATTGCAGTGGCTTATGTCGACTCAGAGTTAAGAACAAGATTAATAAATCAGCAGACGTGTAGTCAAAGGGAATTGGCTCATGCATTGACTATGCAATGTGAGGCTCGGGTAAAGAAGCACAGTGAAGATCCTTGGATTCATTTGATGTGCAGCAAGGAGCCTACAAGAAAAAAATCCCTTGATTTTTCTCTTAGCTAAGGACAGACGAATCATCCATTCTAAGGAATTGCCAAATAGTAGAATACTCATTTGGCTAACTCGTATTAGTTGTCTAGATCTGACCATGTTTCTGTTAAATAAAACTGTGCCTTGATAGACAGGCTATAAGCTAGTATATCTTCAAGCTGAAAGAGTTAAATACCTCCTAGTTGGGCGTGACTGAGGTACTGTCAGTACAGAAGTAATTTTAAACATTGTTACTCAGAAATACAGAATTTGTGGCTTCTTAAATATTATTTTCTGGATTGTATTTCTCTCTTTTTAGTCTTTTGTGTACAAAAATCACCAACTGCATGACAAAAAGTGGATTTCAAAATAAAAGATCTTTCTGGATTTTCTAGTTTTCCTTCACTTTCCTTTGCAGCCCTACCAGGGCCTTCCTAGATGAAGGAAGCAATAGATTTATAAGGGAAGGTAGCTATGTCCAAAAATAGAGGGATTAGAGCCCTTTTTCCACCCAAACTATATGAACAAAAATATTTGATACAACAAACTGTATTGCTAAGCTGTCATTTCATCTTCATTCTAGCAAGTGCTACTTGTCCATAATCTTCAAGCCCCGCAATTTGCCTAGTCTAAACCAAGTATTACAAGGAAAATCAGTGTTTCTAGTAAGTTAAAAGATTTAACAACTTCTTTCCTTTTTAAAAACAAGGATGGTAAAAACTGTTTTGTTTTAAACTACAAGCTCAGAACCTCAATCTATGAAACATGAATATTCGAGAATACTCTTCTCAGTTGTCATTGATTCTGTCAGCTTTTGGACACTAATGTGCAATTGCTTCTGTTATTTTAGATGGCTTTATTGTACGTAGTAGTATTCAGCAATGAACCAGCAATTCAGGAATACAAAGTATTACATACTACAGTTGTATTAGACATAATTAGGTGAGAAAACATTTGAAATAAGGCAATTTCAGTAGTTTCAGTTCTGAATTTCTCAGGATCAAAAATGTCGTAAAACTAAATAGAGAATTCATTTTCTTATTGTATGAATGATTAGGTTAAAATTAGTTTCACAAATGCCATTTTTCCCATGAATTTGAATGATTTGCTAAAGGAATTGAATCAAGCAACCTGGAATAACTGAAGTTGCTAGAAGTCACAAAGGTGGACAGTGTGGTAAATTGCCTTGGACAATGGTTATGTTCCAATTTTGCAAAGCACCTGTCAGAGTGCTGTTGTGAGGGTCCATTATTTGGCAGTTTTGTCAGAATCTGTTATTCCTTATTTAAAAGGCTGGGGTTTTTTTCTGTCTGAAGCAGATTTGCAAGCTAAATCCCGTTTCAGAAAGTCAAGGCATGCTTTTTACTGTATCATGGACAGTGTTGAAAGTTGTGCAGGTTCAGCAAGGCTTTATGTGGTAATTGAATACCATTACTTACATGTGCTTTCAGAGTGTTTCTTGTGGTATCACTCACTGGAAGCTGGTAAACTACACTGTAGCTGGTGTGTGAAAAGGTTAGTTGTGTTGATGTTGAAGTACAATGTCTAGCAATAAATGTGTTTTTCACAGATAGAAAAATGTAAAGTAATGGCATCTAAGAAGAAGCCCCTCTGGCTTGAGTTTAAATGTGCAGATCCAACAGCTCTATCAAATGAAACCATAGGCATAATCTTCAAACATGGAGATGACCTGCGTCAGGACATGCTTATTTTACAGGTATGATAGCTAAAATGTATAAAATGAATAATGTGAGTATTTTGATATATTTTAAAATCATTTTACTTTTCAGAAGTGTGTATATCTTATCTTCACTGTCCGTATGAAATCTGAGGTTATCTTTTGTTTTTTAAACTGTGTATGGCAAGGCTGACATCAAAACTGGATCTTCTCTTTTGTACTGCAGTTTTTCATGTTACTGTGCTGTGGGTTAACCTCACTGGGATGGGGAAAGAGGAAAGGAAGAGCAAAAGCAAGAAAAAACTTGTGGGTTGAGATAAAAATTGTTTAATAAGCAAAGGAGAAGTGGAAGAAGAGAGAAGGAAAACAAAACAAGTGATGCAAAGGCAGTCATTCACCACATCCTATATGTAGACCAATGCCCAGCCAGTTCCTGCACAAAAGATGGTTAACCTACCTAACCCCCTTCCTCTCAGTCTTATTGCTGAGCATGACGTTATTCAGAACGGAATATTTCTTTGGTTGGTTCAGGTCATAGTCCTATTTGTCCCTGACAACGTCTTGTGCACCCCCCAATCTATTCACAGTAGAGCAGAGTGAGAAGCAGAGGCAGCCTTGGTGCTCTGTAAACACGGTTCAGCAGTAGCTGGAACATCAGTGTGTTACCGGCATTGCTGTGGTCACCACCCTAAACCGCAGCACCAGATGAGCTGCTCCGAAGAAAATTAACTTCATCCCAGCCAGACGCGGTACATGCTGTACCCTGTTTTCTCTCGCCATTCTTCACACTTCACATTTTGGTGTTCTAGAGAAGGAATCTTACTTAGTGCAAGAAGGCCTGTTTTTCTGGTGAAGCATTTTTATCATTTATTTATGCAATGAAAAAGCTACAAATGATAAAGAAGTCGGTAGGTAGCATTGCTCTGGTAATATTTCAGTGATTGTTCTGACAGACTGGTTTGTTAGCACTTTTGGGGATATTTATGGGAAAAAATGGACATAATTGCTGGTGTATTCAATCTCAGCTCATGTAGAAATCATACAATATATTTATTAACACTTTATAAACCAGTAGAGACTGCCTGGGCACAGGACAGATGAGGAAATACACTCCCTGGTTCTGTAACAGATAGTCGTGAATGGCTGCACACTTTTCTGCATGTATCTCAATCTGTAAAATAGACCAGTGAGTTTAACCCCATCTCAGAAGTCTGGGTAGCATTATTTGTGTGAGTGACAAGTAACATCCAAGTAATTTGAAATAACTTAGCATATACATTTGTTTTTACTAGATTCTTCGAATTATGGAATCTATTTGGGAAGCAGAGTCCTTGGACCTCTGTTTGTTGCCGTATGGTTGTATTTCTACAGGGAACAAAATAGGTATGTGATCACATGTACTCTGATTAGAAATTCAAAATACCATAGTTACAGCAGTTGCATATGGAAGAACTATTCTAGTATGCTTTGTGGTCCTGAGATAAATAGCAGTTTATTACACTTTCTGTGAGCAGCCTTCAGTTGTGTCTTTGCAATGGTTTCTGCCCTTCTGATGGGTACCCTTCAGCTGCACTTAACCGACTGACTGACTCCTGTGCAAGTCCAACTGTTTGCATCCTGCTGCAAGTTTCTCTTTAATAACAGTATTTGGTATGAAAAAGTGGTGAAGGTGAGTGACTTATTTAGGATGTGTTTTAGTGTGTTGATAAGAATAAAACAGAGGAAAGAGTTAAAATATTAAAACATTTCTGTTTTTGTCCTGATCTAAAGCTTCATACCCTATAGTATGTACAAGCAACAGCATTAGTCAGCAGAATGCTCAGGCAATATTTCTGCAGCACAGATGATGTGTTTTCCAGAATTCGCGGTGGGAGAAGTGGAGTAGTTGCTTACAAAGCTTCTGGAGAACTGTGTGGTGGTGTGTAGAGCAACCTGATCAGCTCTGGAAGAGTCCAATTACATCCCGAAATGCCAAACTGATGTATAATTTATACATCCTGATGGCTCCAAACTCACTCTTTGTGGTTGGATTTGCATATATTATGTACCCTAGCGCATCCACATTGCAGAGTTTCCTAGTGTCCAGATAATACAGAATTGATTGTAGAGTCAATTTTGCTGAGCGGTTCTTGAACGATAGGCTGGAGGAAAGCCTTCTCGGTGTAGAAAAATTGTCCATGCCAAATAAAGCTATTGTGCTAAAAGAAGTACTTTGGCTGGTATAAACAGTGCATCAGTGAGACGGGTTGGCAGTACAGCTCCACCATTTACTTCAGGCTTTAACGTGTAAAAAATTAGCAAGTTTGTTAATTTCTGTCATCATTGTAGCTGGCAGTGTGATAGTGACTCCATGGGTTGATAAAATAATGATAATATAAATATTGCTATGTGTTTCCTGTGATCTCCAGCTTTTTAGTTTTTTTCTTTCAGCAATATATTTTGCTTTATGAACCGAAGAATAATGAACTGATTCCCAGTAAAATTAAGAACTCTTTTTAATATGTATCTGTAATGTACTTCCTCTCTAAAATACATTGCCACATAACATTTTTATCATCCTTTCTTTTGGCTTCAAGATACCTTAGCAATGCAGAAAACCCAAACTCACTGATAAAAGACTTGGTAGTGAGATGCAAAAGAGTTTCTTTTCTCCTAATAAAAGTGTTTTAAAATTAAATAAGTTGTATTGATAGAATTCTAATAGTAAAGGAAATGTAACACAGGGGAGGTTTAGGTTGGATATTAGGAAAAACTTCTTTACCGAAAGGGTTATCAAGCATTGGAACAGGCTGCCCAGGGAGGTGGTGGAATCACCATCCCTGGAGGTATTTAAAAGCCGGGCAGACGTGGTGCTGAGGGACATGGTTTAGGGGTGGTTTTGGCAGTGTAGATTTATGGTTGGACTCGATGATCTTGAAGGTCTCTTCCAACCCAAGTGATTCTATGATTCTATGGTTATATGTCAAAGTACATATAAGGAGGGTAAATATGATGAGGGTTTGTTTTTCTCCTCTCCTTGAGGTATGTTATAGCAAACTTAATTTTTAGAGAAATTTTTAGGATTTGATTTAATTTTGTTTAAAATCATCTTAAGACAATGTGTTGAAATAATGGAGGAAGGTGGAGGAATTCTTCCAGTGATGCTAGCATTCTTATATTCAAGTTACAGGCTTCATTATTCTTTCATTTTTCATTCTTAATTGACTCCCCATTCTTTCATCTCAAGGAAATAATTGTTTGTTTTCCTATATGCATGGGGGAGATGTAAAAATTTCCCATACTTTCAGCACCACAGTAGGGGCATGGTTAATCCCATAAAAACTCCCCTTCAGTTTGCTGAGAATACCTGCAGCCTAAATTAGTAATACCCAGTGTGGGACGCCTTTGATGTAGAACTTACGCTTGTTTGGAACTAAACCAAATAGTAGTAGAATGCAAATGTTCTTTCACGATATTTGTATGTGGTCTTCTTCCAAGCTCGTTTTTTCCTTCTTCTTAGTATTTCCATGGAACTTGGGGCAGTTTCTGTGTATTCATGCAAGGACAGTACCCCATTCTGCACTGAGCACAGGGAGACAGCCAGGTGTCTTATGCCTGGGGCTGGCATCTCCTCCTGCATAGAGCTTTCTCTCTGTTGAAGACATCTGCAGTCAATGCAGTTTGCCATTTCGGAAATGTCCGTCCTCTCCACTGCTGCTGCCAAATACACCTCTGTAGGAAGAACTTTCTCTTCCATGTATCATGGGTAAAAGATCATACCCTATTTTCTCTCCCTTTGACATGGCCATATGTTCCCAGCTCTGCCAGGCAATTAGCACTACTTACTATGCCGCATCACTGCCAAATTTAAGAAGTTCAAGCTGGCACTTAATACAAGAGTCACCTGTTTTAGTACTGCAGATCCCCAGAAACACATAGCACGGTGCTTTCATTGCTGCACTGGCTGCCAATTCAATGTAGCCCAGCTGAGATCCTCTGTCCCAGTTACCGATGCTGTCCTGGTTTCAGCTGGGAGAGAGTTAATTTTCTTTCTAGTGATTGCTGTGAAAGGAATGTCAATAATACCTATTGTTTTTAGTTGTTGCTAAGTGATGTTTACACTGTTTGGGGACTTTTTTCAGCTTCCCACAGAAGCATAGACGGAACAATGGAATGGCCAATGAAATATTCCATACCATAGACTTCATGCTCAGTATATAAATGGGAGTTAGCCAGGGGGCAGGAATCTGCGATCACTGCTGAGGATGGTGCCAATTCACTAGGCAGTGAGAGTGACCCGTGTTATTATTATTATTATTGTTATTTTTCCTTTTCTGTAATTGTTTCTATTAAACTGTCTTTATGTCAACCCACAGGTTGTTTTTTCCCCTCCCTTTCCACTCCTTTTTTTTCCTCGCTCTTCTACCCACCCTTCTCAGGGGTAATGATCAGTAAAGGATTTTCATTAGCAACTGCTTTAAAGTCTAGGGACTTTTCACACTGCTAATCAACATAGCTGTGCGGAGAGAAGTTTTAAATGCAAGGGGAAGCAGAAAATGCCTCCTGCAACGGCTCCGCTCCCCTGGAATCAAGGAGCTGTTGGCCAGCAGGGGGAGATTTGTGAGCACAGGCAGAGGAAGCCTTTTCAACAGCTGGAATGAGATCTGGCGCTTGCTCCCAGGAGGAAAAAAACAGCTTGACAAGCACAGACCAAAAAGCAGAGCTTTTTTATTTGGTGGTGTTGGCCGTGGGTTTCAGAGGTCGTATTTTAACAGTAGTTTTATTACAAACAAATCCAGGCCACTGTCAAGACAGAAGAAATGTCTCAGGAGGGTATTCAGGCATGAATTCAGCCACGCGTGGAAGGCAGGGGCAGGAAGAGATTACTGCATTGTTACTCTGTTACTGAAAAATTTGCACATAATTCAGTAATTGCAAAAGGATGCGATGGTGAAGAGAGAGAAATTAATCCGTTTCAGAGAGAGAGTGAAAAAATGAGAAACTGCTTTGAATCACTTTTGGGAGAAAGGAATGCTTTTATTTACTTGCCTATCTTTGCGCTGGAGCTGAAGCCGGGCTTTTACCTAGAAGACACTGTTGAACTTGAACCAGAAGAAGAAAATAAAATATTTCCAGTTATCAAATAAGCTCAACTAAGAAGTGACCTTCCCCCATACAGGCATGGCCGGTATGAGGGCAGACTGCATTTCCGGGTCTTGGCTACAGCGCAGAGTTGCATTGCATCCTCTCTTTCTGCTTTTCTCTCTAGCTTCCCCTTCATCTGATGCATGTTAGTATGAACAGTACAAGTCCTTGTTTCTGCGCCGTATTGCTGTGATGTGCTGACTTGCCTTTGTGAGGATCTGTTCAGACCTCTGGGCCACAACAGCAGAGCTTTCTACCAGCAAGCCCAGTGCTATACCTCACTGCCAACTGGTATTTCTGAACCTTTCTGTGCAGGACAGGAGGTGGTGGTTCTCCTTGGGAAAAGCCTTATGCAGAGGATCCCTGCTCATCATATGGTTCTTTCCATTTTAAAAGGTTTTACACTCTCATGGAGGAGTTTAGGATGCCAGGCTAGTTACGAGCTCTGGCTGGTTTCAGCTGGGAACGAACAAGAACCACAGTTGCTTGTAAAATAAATTTCTGCTCACAACCTATGAGGTTCTGCAGTTGATTTTAAAACCACAGTTTTTAAATTTAATTTTGCATATTTTTAATATGCTTGAATATAAGTTTAGTAACTTCTGTCTTCCTTTTTTTCTGTAGGAATGATTGAAATTGTGAAAGATGCTACAACAATTGCCAAAATTCAACAGAGTACAGTTGGCAACACTGGTGCATTTAAAGACGAAATACTAAACCAGTGGCTCAAGGAAAGATGCATGATTGAAGAGAAGGTGAGTTCTTTGCATTTTTATGTAGGATTTTTCAAACACACCCTGCTAACTTAGGAGCACAGAACCCGTAGGGCTGTGTTTGTCTTTCTTACGTGAGTTTGAAAAATCCATTCATTTCCCTGTACTCAGCCGCAGGTGTCTGTGAAAGAGCCTTTAGCATCCAGCTGGCAGCCGAGCTCCTGAGAAACAAGATGCTTTAGAAATTACTCCTTTGTCAGTGGTATTTAGAAGTGATACAGGAGGAGCGGCTTGAAAGGACACTGAAAGGCTGTGTGGTTTTAGAAGATTTAAATATGGGTTTGGGTACTCACAATTCCTTTGCTTAGGTGGGTCCACTGACCTACTAGAGTTTTCTACCAGCATTTTTTCTCAGAAGGCATGGACATCTAAATCCTTTATTTTATTTGTGCTAAGGGATAGAACTGCTCGCACAGTACAGCAAGTGCAAGGCAGGGTTGTGATGTTAATGTCTGCTCTGCAACCGTGTATTTTCTAAGTTTAACTGTTGATAAATGCATGTCTACAGAAGGGCATATGACTTTCAGATTGGCTGAATTTAGTTTCTAGCATTGAAGCATTTAACATCTCTAGGATTTATTTCTAGTTTCAAGCAGCTGTGGAAAGATTTGTTTATTCTTGTGCTGGATACTGTGTGGCAACCTTTGTACTTGGAATAGGAGACAGGCACAATGACAACATTATGATTACAGAAACAGGTGAGTTATTTTCATAGAAGGTGAGAATTTCATAGAAGTGGGGAGTGTCTGTACTTCACTAGGTTTATCTTTTATTTTAATAAATAATGCATTTCACCATGAATGAAGAGACACAATCCAGTTCTGTCAGCCTTGCTTAGAAGTTCAGGTCCTCCTGTGATATTGAAATGTATTGTTACCCCTTTTGGCCTTCATAAAGGCTCTATGTATTTATCATTAATAATGCCATTCTTTTCCAAGGATGAGTTTTTTGCAAACTAACTTTTTATTTAATGTCTAGATCTAAGATCTAAAAGCCAAAAACACTTTAAAAAGCAGACAGTTGTTCACCTGTCTGGAGTGTGGATGTGATTTACACAGGGTGCAGTGGAACTGTGTCTGTGTCAGAATTCAGATGTTACTGGGCTGTTTTCAGTTCTGAGGAACACAATTGCTTTATGCACCTTTGGAGAAAATCCTTGAAAATACGTGTACATGGAGTGTATTGGTTTTGCTGCTGAAGTCTGTGGGATGGTTGCAATCCTCCTGAAAGAACCACAATTTTTTTGTATTACAAACTTTGGGAATTATTTCTGTAGCTGTACATTGGTTCATCCCTTATTTTACTTACCTATGGAAGCCCCAGAAAGGACTCCAGAATGAGCAGTACATATGGAGGAATTTTATTTGGTGTAAGAAATTCACTTCCAGTTTCGTGATCCTCTTGCTTCATAATTAGTCTTTACATAATGCTAAGAGACAGAAAATACTTTTGGGCTTAGTTAGAAGGTTGTATATGTAATATTAATCACATTATAGTTAAAGTTTTACCAGTTGAAGGCTAGAGAGACATATCCTGAAGGCAAAAATGAGCTAATTGAAGAGTACAATAAAAAAGTTCACCGTAAGTCCTTGAGGAAAATAAGACAAAGAAATGCTTTAATTTCAACATTATATATAATATAATGCAGTGTTAGTGCCCATTGGCAGAAATGAGGGACAGGCCAGTAGAAAGGGAGACAGTGAAATAAGGGTTTATTCTGTTGTGGTCAGGAGCAAGTTGGCCTGAGTGTCTTTAATAGGAGCGGTCTTGACGACAGAAGCTAGAAGGGCATCAGTCTGAGAGGTCTGTACAGAGAGTAACGTTTGGGGTAGATCGGGAGGACTCAGAAACTGGCTGAAATGCTGGAACATGTAAGGATGTTCCACCTACAGATCGCTGTTAAGTATCATCTTACATCATTGATGGTTTATCTTTTTGTATAAATGTACCACTATTACAAATCTGTGTTTTTAAGTAACCATACTCTTTTATCCTTACATCTTGTCTGCCAGTGAAAGTAATAAATTAATCTGAAGAACAGCAACGCACTCCAGTCCTGGAGTTGTAGGGATCTTTAAAAGGGGATTTTTTCATTGCTTCCCTGGGACCTGATACCCTAGTACAGTCTGAAGGGTGACAATGCAAACGTACTCTGCGCAGCACAGGGTGGTTTAGAAACTGGTAGTGTAGGTCTGCGAGGAAGAAGCATGTTCTCGTGAGTGACGTTAACCAAGGAGCTGGATAGCACTAGAGTCCCATGGGTATTTGAAACATAATCCATGAGCCTTTTCCATGTAGTGATGTGCTGGGAGCTGATTGGTAGGGATCTGAGGCACAAGCTTTTCTTGCTTTATTTTTGAAAAGCTGTGAGTGCATGCTTAGAAAATACAGCCAAGTTTTTAACAACTGCCAAAGATAAATAAAAAGTAACTTTGCCAAGAGGACAGAATTATATATTTCAAAAAAAGAGAGAGAAAATAAAGTCTTTTCTGCTGAACTTAATAGTGATCATATATACCAAAAAATATATTTTTTTTAATTAATGTTAATACAAGTATATGTTCTTGGCAGTTTATTGTATTTGAGCCTAACTGTGACTTCTTCTTCTCTTTATGAAGGTAATCTCTTCCATATTGATTTTGGCCATATTCTTGGAAACTATAAAAGCTTCCTTGGAATTAATAAGGAAAGAGTTCCTTTTGTGCTGACTCCAGACTTTCTGTTTGTCATGGGGACTTCCGGAAAGAAGACAAGTGTCCATTTCCATAAATTTCAGGTAAAGAGTGCCTATCTAGCTGCAAATCAATTAAGCAATGTTTTTTACCCTCTGAAATGAACACTAGTGCCTTAGTTTTCATAGATCTAGGCTCCTGGGTATTATGTTAATAAAATCTACTGAATCATAATACAATGCTGCGATATTTTAGGCTCAACTAAGAGCAAAAATTATCTGTACGATTACGGCAACTGGAATTTAAACATTCCCAAAGCCACATTGAAAAATTTCAGTTAGCAACAGACTGGATAGGCAGTCTTTTCTTTGTTTCTTGTCTTGATCGAAAATACTTTGTAGAGCACTTCAATATTTGTGCAGTTAGAGCAGATTTGTAGTGCTAAGCCGACCCTTCTGTGTAGTACGAGCAGGCGCGAGGCATTCCTCAGCTGGCTTTGCCAGTGTTATTCTCTCCTGATTCTGCCCTTGTGCTCTGGGGCTCGGACTGCTGCATCTGAATATAAATCTGCAGTGACCCTAAGCTAAGGCAGATTCTGGCTTTGTGAAGTGGACGGGCTTAATGCTCTGAAAGAAAAGAATGGCGTTAAAAATCTATTCTATTGCAGCTTCTGTTTGAAATTAAACCCCTCTGAAACAGCTGTGATGTTTCAAGTTTGTGTAGGACCTTGGCGATGAGGGAGCAAAGCAAAATGCGGTTTAGTACATTTAATGAAATGGCCAAGAGTGTGTCTGAGCAGGAGTAAATGGATGTCTGGGGTATTATTGCTGTGCTCATCTTTAGAGATCTTAAGTGCCTGATTTAGAAAGCAGGCTTCCTATAATACCAAAAGTGTCCTCCAGAGTGTGAGTCAGAGCAAAAGCCTAACTTAGATGTTCTGGATTCCCTGTGGATGAACCAGTCTCTCTGTCCTGCTAAGGAGTCTGGTTTTCTAACCTCGGCACCTAATTAAGGTTTTATTCTTGGATAGCAACTATGTCCCTTGGAACATGTACATGATTGTACAGCAAATAATGAGGCAATTACCATCCTTGAGCCCAGACTTCTGAAAATAACTGCAGAACCAGGTGCAATTTTTGAGTCTTTGTTTTGCACGAGGGCTGGCTTTATCACAGTGTAGGTGTTTTGAAGGGGGCTTGTAGCTCAAAAGAGTTAAGAGCAGGGTGGGTTTTGTGATGGGAGGGGAGTGCTGAGCCCATGCTCTTAGAGGAGCCCGTGAGCTGTGCTGCGTACAGGAAAGACGCTGTTGCCGCAGCTGTAAGCCACGTGCGAGCGTGGGGCTGCCACACCACTCTGGGTTTCATAGACGACCTGTGTTCTGGAAGCAGAAAATAGTTGCAAATGTGGAAGTGTGCTAATGAAGAATTGGAAGACTAGCAGCTTGTTAGTGTCTGCAGTGAGGTAATGTTCTGTTCATATATATGGATAATCCAGCTTTTTAGAGAATGTCTTGCCTTTGCTTCAGTAGCCCAAATACCAAAAGCAATAGGAGGTGATTTTGGTCTTAGCCTCTCTTCAGTAAGCCGTGCCTTCATCATACAGTCCTGGGTTTGACTGAATACAGCTATTGTTGCTCTGATATGAATTTCTGAATACTACTACCATCCCACTCACGCCAACAGTTTAGGAATGCCATGATAGTGCCAGTGTCATTTCCACTAGTGTCATTAACCAGCTGAAAGGTGATTCCTGTGCTTTACCTTTGTGAACTGTGACCGTGATATGTAACCTGGTCATTTTAAGTGGGATTATTTAGATACAGACACCAATGACTGAAAAAATGTAAGCTCGTGTACAGTTCTGCTGCATTAGGTCCTATTTAGAAACGGCTGTTCTGGTAGTACATTAAAAGGTTTTTCTGTCTCATAAACCAATAAAAAGAAAGTTAAAATACTTCCGTATAAGTAAAATAGTGACACAGAGCAAGATTTGCATCACTTATTTTTCTGTAAAAAATGTATGTTGTAATTATATGGTCAGAGTACAAAAATAAACAAAATTATAGCTTCACTTTTCGGCTCACTGGTTTCATCATGTTTCCTAATACTGAGGGATTCATTCAGTGTGCCTGCTGAGTCATTCATGTATTGATGGAAAAGTCTCAGCATTTATCCTTCATTAATTTTTAAGAGCATCTCTCATCAATTGGTACTTCAACTACATTAAAATATGTTGTACTTCAGAGGAATCCTTTGTTTTTTACAGGGTTTTGTGTTTTTAATGTTTTAAAATATTTATCTTTTTTAAAAAAATTTATTTCTCTGTCCCTTATTAGATACAGTTCGTACATATGTGTTAGCCATAGCTCATATTGCGGGTGTCAGATGAGGTCAATTGGACAAATAATTTTGACTGAAGTTCACTGCAACATAGTTCATTATTAGTTAACTTCTAAAGCTGTCAGTGGCCCAGCAACTTTCCTGGAACTAGCAATAGAGCTCATTCCTATCAGCTCTCAATCTAAATTTTGCTTCCGTTTTCGTTTGTGTTCCTTATGATGGTTTAATGAAATTTAGAGGCCAGAGGTTATTAATGACATCACAGAAATGCTTCATAAGAAGCAGTATTCGCTGCTTTTTTGTTCTAATTGCAAAAATGTATTTAAGGATGGCTTAATCTGGGAAGACAAGTATTTTTCTGTTTCATCTATGAATTTTCAGCTGCCTTAGTACTGTCTAGGTTTCTCTTGCTCTAAGGGGTGTCATTTCCTTTCCAGCCTTTGGCTGAAACCCATGCAACTCTCTTATTCCTAAGTACACCTGACTTTTTCACTTCTTACTCGCAGAAACCTTTGAGGGAGCCTCATCTAAGATCTTCATAGTCTTTTGAGCTTTGTCCACCCACCTATTACTAGTTTGCCTAAAACTGTCTTTGCTAGTTTTTGAATTAAATTTTGCATGCATTTTTATTCATTATGTTTAGTGTATTTAGTTCATTATTCTTTCGTTCCTCTACTGACTTGATAATAGAGAGATCTGTATGTTCAGTACTAATCAAATTCTTCTGTACCATTTGTTTACAAAATCTCATGTAATGGGTTGTCAAAAATGACAGAAAGCGCAAGGGTGTACAATTCATCATTGAAAAATACTTATTTGTAATATACTGTACAGGGAAGGGACAGTCTATATAACAGAACTTGGGACGCTTTATACTATAAAAATGCCTGACCTGTAGGATACTAAGGCTTAGGGCAGTTTCAGGCTCTCAAAATAATTATTCTTTATTGGACAACGAAGCTTTGGTTTCTCCTCAGCTCCTCTCATTTTGCCTATGGCTTTAGATTAGTTAGCAGCTTTCTTAATCACATGGTAAATATCTACATATCCTTGACACATATGTATGTGTTATTTTTGGTTCTCTCTGCCTCTCTCGGAAGTGTAAAAATTAGTTTTCTTGGAAGATGTTAATTCAAAACTCCATTCAGTTCCTGTCTGAATAAATAACTGTAACGGGCAGGTACAGACTTTTTTTAATCTTTTGAATTTCTGGAAGGAGTGCCTTTGAGATGCAGTGATGCCAGGTTCTTGACTGCATAATTGTTTTTCTGTCTCTGACACCTGCAGTAGTGAGATGCATCATCCACAGAGAAATATGAAACCTTCTTTGATATAACTGTAAAGAGCTTTCATCTCTTTCAAGGGGAACAAAACACACACTAGCTCTTGTGACAAGATTTCCCTGTTTGAAGTTGATAATACATAAGTAGAATTTCTTTTTTTATTATTTTTTTTATTTTTTCCCCTGGTGTCATGGACAGAAACTAATCCCTGCCATAAGATGATGGTGGTTTCTGTTGTAAATTGTGCTCTGACCATTGCAATTTATCTTCTGCTTCTCTAGACATAAACTAATGTTAGAGTTTGTAAGTATGATGCTATTTCAGGACAGAATTTCTTTGGAAACAGAGTGAACGACCTAAGGGCCTGGGCAAGAGGAAAAAAGAAACCCTAGAGACAGATCTTCAACATACCATCTTGCTTCCTTAGTGTCTTTCTGACCTGCCTGGTTGGTTGTCCTGGTGTTGCTGATGTGACCAGAGATAGATGTTAAGATCATTTGTGCACTTCTTTCTTTTTCTAAGGAAGAAAAAACCCATACACATTGTCAAAAATAAACAGTGTTCTAGAGGGCCGATGAGATTTAGTGAAACTGCATGAAAATATTTGGATTTCCTAATAATTCTTTAATAAATTCATATACATTTGTGGAAAGGTTAATTTGAATATTTAATTGGATTAAAATTATCATTGCTCCAGCTTTGGTTTTAATAACAACAGCCACCTTGAAAATGTTTTTCATCTGTTTTCATTAGTGCATTGCAGGCCCAATTTAGCTTTCTAATATATGATTGATTTCTTCATTGCATTGTTTTCCTTAAGATGTTATTTCTAAACTTAAATGAGTAATAATTTCAGTATAAGAAATAATAATTTCAGTTTATGTATTAGTCACTTAGCATTAAATATTCTTTTAAAAAGCATTACGTGTTTTTCCAAGCTGCAGGAATTTAATTCTTCTAAAGGTTATGTTGTTAAGCACAAATTACTTACATATGGATGTGAAAAAGCTATAAAAAATATCTATGGAATCCAGTATGACAGTACATAAGCCTAGAAGCCGTACGGCAAGGCAGTGTCCCTGAAAACTAGAGCTGTCAGCTAGAAAAATTTCTGAGAACACCAAGCCTGAAAAATCTTCCCCATTAAATAAGCCGTCACCTCTGCAAAGTTAATAGACATATATATAAAATGAAGAACAGTCCCCTGGAGGTGCTGCTTTATTCAGTATCACTTGCCAGCCATGGCCTTTAAATGGGAACGTACCAATTGGAAAGGAAGACAGTGAATTACTGCTCTTTTAGCAGCCACAGACAGAGATTACATGACAGGGAAATTAATTTGAAGTTTTGGTGACGCTAAGGTTTTACGCTTTAGTAGTTAATGCAATATTATTAAAAAGAACCTTTAGTTCGTGTACCAAAACGGTACTTGTTGCCCCGAGGTGTGGTGATGAATGAAGGAATGCCGAGCGATGGATGCAGAAGTTCACTTGACATTTCTGCCCAGCTGAACGTCTCTTGGTTCTCCTCTCGCTGATGTACTTGAGTGATTGAATAGCCTTGGTTAACGAGAGTCCTGTGAAATTCCTACACCATCCCTCTCAGTTCACCTCATCAATTAACAAAAAATTCTTCTCTCCTCTAGGACGTATGTGTGAAGGCTTATTTAGCTCTTCGACATCACACGAACCTGCTGATTATCCTGTTCTCCATGATGCTAATGACTGGAATGCCCCAGTTAACCAGCAAAGAGGATATCGAATATATCCGGGATGCACTGACAGTAGGGAAAAGCGAAGAGGATGCCAAAAAGCATTTTCTTGATCAGATAGAGGTTTGCAGAGATAAGGGCTGGACTGTGCAGTTCAACTGGTTTTTACATCTTGTGCTTGGAATCAAACAAGGAGTAGAAAAGCATTCTGCTTAACGTTATATATAAATTGACTGTGGGTGTGAATAGGAGGTTAGTGAATCTACATGTTATTTATGCATTCCAAATAAATGAGCAGTCAAAATTGCCTTTACTTTGCTGGCAGCTTCAATGGATCTTCTAAAATGGCAAGGACTTTTGCCCTGCCCCTCCAGAAGATCTTCCTGCAGTTAAGATTTTTTTTTAATGTCTAACGACACTTCAAGTTGCTGGATTCTTTTTTAACTAGTTGCTTTGCTGATGTGGCCTGCATTTTTGTTGGTTTGTTTGTTTTTTTTCCATTTCAGGGGAATATGAAGGAGAAGCTCGAGTAAGATGATAGCCTGCAAATTCAAATAGAAATCCCCTATGATGTTACTTTAATCGTTGGTGAGGGTCAAGTCCTTCAAAAGCAGAACAATCTATTTAAAATCTATGGTTATACTGAAATCCCTGTAGGCAATCCACCTCTTTCTCAGGATCACTTACAAGTCAAGCGTTCTTCACCCACATCCTTCTCTTTTGTCCCTTCCTTAACACTTTGTCCTTGGATTTTTAATATGTGTTGTCAGTAGAAAGCAGCTTTGACTCTACTGCTAGAGGAAATTACCTTACTATTGTTGTAGCCTCCTGACTTACACAACGGAGCTTGACTGTCCTGCCCGGAGAACTTCATCGTTACCTGGAAGTTCCTCAGGCTTGAACCTGAAATCCTAAAGGTTTAATTTTGAAAAGTTTTTTTACTCTACTTTTTAATGGGCAACGTCTGTCTTATATAACAGATTATATTCTAACTCTAAGGTTACTAAAACTCCACCTG
This sequence comes from Chionis minor, assembly GCA_013398295.1. NCBI lineage: Eukaryota > Metazoa > Chordata > Aves > Charadriiformes > Chionidae > Chionis > Chionis minor. The sequence goes on from VZSF01001695.1 coordinate 1,079,079, forward strand.
TATAGTAAAAGATTTGTAGAAAAAGCAATGGTACTTCCTTATTGCTCAGAGAAAACTCCTTATGTAAGAGTAATCGACATTTTACCAAATATTTGCGAAATCCAAAGTTATTTATTCTTTGGTGATATATTTTCAGGATATACCTAGAAGGAATTAAATGTTATCTTTGAGATTGTGTATATTTTGCTATTTATTTTTAAATTCCTTAAGAGACTATACTACTGAGAAGCTATTTATGAAAGAAAAAAAAAATCCTTGTCTTTAATTTCAATATTTAAACTTAAAAGAGGAAAAAAATGGGCAGTGTTAAGTAGAATATTAACTTCTGTACTCTTGAATGTGTGCAAATCATCAAGTCTGCCTGTGGTAGGAAAGGAGAAAAATACATAGCATGAATTAGTCTTTGACTTGAATTATTGTGGTATACTTCCTGCTAATTGATTTTTACCAAAGAGAGAAGATGGCTTACAATATTGCTTTTTTGCACTTGTGCCTGTGTAATTTCTTCTTTCATTGTAGTGTTACATGGGCTTTACATTACATATAAATGATTAACTGAATTTTTTAATTCTGTTATCATTTGCTTTGATCATTTCACAGAATTGTTAAGATTTTAACTACTGCTGCCACTGTTACTACTGAGTGTATTCTTGAAGGATTTTCAATACATGTACTGTAATTGGTGTCTCAGTGACGAGATACGGCCAATCTGTTCTTGAAATGTAGATGTTTGGTTACTGTGCACAACAATGTTTTTGATGTATATGGTAGATTCTCATTAAGGAAATCTAAAAAGTTAAAATATAGAGTATTTTGTTGTTCTGTTACGTTATTATTCTGTGCAAGATAGGCTTAAGACCATACTAAAATGTAAACTAAATGGTGAATATTGTCTGTAAAATGATATTTTTAGATTTGGATTTTATAGATCTGAAATAAATCAACATGTTCTATTCATTTGATTATTATTCATGAATAAGCAGCTTAGCCCAAAATACATGCATTTTTTTTATCCAGTTACTTAAAGACTATGTAATCTCAGTAAGAAATCATATTTAGAGTTCCCAAAGTCACTTGTTTTATCTCCATATTAATAACTCCCTACCATGTCAGATATCTTAAATTTTAATAATCTACAGTATTAGAATGGCAATTGTTGTAATTGTAAAATGTGAATAGACTATTACGAGTTTCTAAAAGCATTTTATTCATTCTTCGCTTGTTCTATAATGAAAAAGCTGAAGATATTAGTAAGTTCCTAGCTTTGAAAAATAAGTAAATCTACTTCTAACTGTAACTCCAGCATGGGGAATTAAATGCTAATCACAGCTCCAAGGGAAATGGCACACCCGAAGCAGCCTCCATTTGCAGAAAAAGTTCTGCGAGAGATCCGCACCCAGAGGAAAGCAGTTTAGTCCGGCACTAGACTTAGACCGATCACTTTTATCAGCAGTTTACAGTGTGCTATATCGAGTTGTCTGCCGAGCTTGTGTCAGAGGCATCTGAAACACCTCTGTGCTGAGCTAATTAGCAGGCTTTTTCATGGCTTTCCTTGCGCCTGAAGCCTGGGGTTGGGCTGCCCGGGCAGCGCTGCGCTGCCTCGTGGCTCCCTTTGAACGCCCCCCTCTGCGGCGGGCGCTGGGCGTTTGCCAGCCCAACTTCTGGGAGATCAAAAGTAGCTGCCAAATCTCCTTTTTACCTACAGAGCGAGCTGTTAGGCAGCTCGCCAGCACTTTATTTATAAATAGCTGTGCATTCATACACAGATCATACGGCCGATGATTTCTTGGCTTTCCTGTGCTGCTGGGAACCTCCACCCACAGCTGACTTTCTTTTTCTGGGCAGGAAAAATGACACGGAGATGTGGTTTGAGGCAGGCTGGCTTCAAGGCGGAGTGGAATTGCTTTGCAGTTGAGGAGGTGGGCACGAGCGCGCGTCTGCCCGCCCCGGTGCTGAGCGCGGCCGTTGCTTCCTGTGGCAGCGGCTACGGACTTGAGCCCTTGAGCGCTGGAGCTATAGCACAGCCGCCGCTGCCAGAGCAAGGAGCTGGACCGCAATTTCCGAAGTTTGGACCTAACGTCTTCCAGGGCATAAACACACCAGCCCTTCAAAGTAGCTGGTTTAGAAGGGCTATAAAACAGGAAATGTAAATTAGTCACTAACTACATTTTTCACACACTTTAGCACAGCGCGCAGAGAGAGAAAATTACTAAACTTTCTGAGTTGGTTTTAATTATCATCCTTGTCTCCTGTTAAGGTTATTTTTGGAAAAATATTTTTGAAAATTATTTTTAAGGGCTACTTTAAGATGTATTATGTTTTCTTGGTAGTCTCACTGCACCTAACAGTGGAAATTTGAATCTGGCCTGAGTCAGTGCCTCAGACTCAGTTGTGACTTGACCTATACTTTGGCTCCAGCAAGATCGTCGAGATGTTGGTTCGGGATGAGTGTGTCCCCAAGGCTCCAGCCTAATTATGTTCCAGGATAAGAAGAGCTGAAGTGGAGCTAAGATGTATAGCCTGATTATATTTAGATCTTCATTGAAGACACTGGTTGCACTTGTTAGAGGTATTTAATCTATAATTAGCAGAATATTTAGCCTTATTTAACACATCTTTAGCAGAATTTCCTCTAAAATGTGACCAATGATACAGAAATAGAGATACGAACAACTGACTTGAGAAAAATGTCAATGGAAATTATAACTCTTTCAGGGTAGTTTTCATTATAAACCTTTTTTACTGTTTACTAGCAGCATTCTGCAAATGTGCATAAGTAGTCACAAGGAGTATGTAGATTACAAACTCTGCTGATGACTTTCTAACTCGGTTTGTGTGAAGTAGTCTTGAAAATAAGAAATTAATAAAATTAAAATCTGGGATACCAAACAGTCTGCAGGGTCTGGTGGACCTTTTGAGTATCCCAGTAACACTGAAGTGTCTGAAAAACATATGCTGTGCTTTCACGAATCTTCTAAATGCAACTTGTATCTTGCAGCTTATATATTGGAAACAGCACTATTCTCCTGGGCACAAGTCTGCAGAAAGAGGTTCCTGCCATGCTCACCTCACTCCACATCTTGGAGGCAGAACTAGCCAGAAAAAGTAGTAATGTATTTGAAGCTGTGTCACGTTTACAGAAAATAAGATTCATGCTAGAGAAGAGAAAGCAGTTTGTATACAGCTACACCGTTAATAATAAGGACTGCACCAATGGCGTGGTTATAACCCTGTGAGGTTCATACATCACGTCACTAGAGAGAAGAGGCATTGGTGACTGGTTCTAGTATGATTCTGGAAGGTGGTCAGAAGGACATGGATTTTCCTGGCTTTTTGAGCAACAGTGCGTCTCTCTTACCCAGCAGGAGAGAGGCAAGTGGGCACTTGATGGCTGTGGTGTGTCGACCCTGGCTGGACACTGGGTGCCCACCAAAGCCGCTCTGTCACTGCCCTCCTCAGCTGGATGGGGAGAGAAGATGCAACAAAAGCTGGTGGGTTGAGATAGGGGCAGGGAGAGATCACTGAGCAGTTACTGTCATGGGGAAATAAGGACTTAACCTGGGGAAAATTAATATATTACCAATCAAATCAGAGTGGGATAAACAGAAATTAAAAACAAATCTTAAAATACCTTCCCCCCACCCCTCCCTTCTTCCCAGGCTCAGCTTCACTCCCAATTTCTCTGCCTCCTCCCCCAAGCGGCACAGGGGGACGGGGAATGAGGGTTGCGGTTGGTTCATTGCACGTTGTCTCTGCCGCTCCTTCCTCCTTGGGGACTCCTCGTACTCTTCCCCTGCTCCAGCGTGGGTACTTCCCACAGGCTGCAGTTCTTCATGAACTGCTCCACGTGTCTCTTCCACAGGGGGCAGCCCTTGAGGAGCAGACTGCTGCAGCGTGGGTCCCCCAGGGGGTCACAAGTCCTGCCAGCAAACCTCCTCCTGCATGGGCTCCTCTCTCCATGGGGTCACAGGTCCTGCCAGGAGCCTGCTCCTGCATGGGCTCTCCATGGGGTCACCACCTAATTCAGGCATCCACCTGCACTGGCGTGAGGTCCTTCGTGGGCTGCAGGTGGATATCTGCTCCACCATGGACCTCCATGGGCTGCAGGGGGGCAGCCTGCCTCTCCATGGTCTTCACCAGGGGCTGCAGGGGAATCTCTGCTCTGGCGCCTGGAGCATCTCCTCTCCCTTCTTCTTCACTGACCTTGGTGTCTGCAGGGCTGTTGCCCCCACATATTCTCACTCCTCTCTCCAGCTGCTGTTGCACAGGGTTTTTTCCCCTCCTTATTTAATGTGTTACCTCAGAGGTGCTATCACCATCACTGATGGGCTCAGCTTTGGCCAGGGGCTGGTCCCTCTTGGAGCTGGCTGGCGTTGGCTCTATCGAACATGGGCGAATCTTCTGGCATCTTCTCACAGAAGCCACCCCTGTAGCCCCCCTGCTACCAAACCCCTCGCCATGCAAACCCAATACAATGGGAAAAATTCTTCCCTTCCTACCCCTGGGAAGGGTGTGTGTCATTTCAGGAGGTGCAGAGCAGCGCTTGATGCATCAAGAGCCCTCCGCAGGCTGGGGAAGGCAAGTAGGCAGTGTTTCGAAAAAGATGTACCATTCCCCAGGTGATCTCCTGGGAATGCAGAAGAAGAGGCTGTCACTTTGGAAACAGCAGCAGCACGGTGCCAGAAACACATGCCAGTTAATTTTAGCTAACAAAAGAGACCTGCGTGTGGCAGAGCACTATATCTAGTAAGAGCCAGCACATCCCACACTTTGGTGCAATCTCTCCGGCGTTCAGCACTAGGAGTCACAGTTTGCAAGTGCTGGTCACGCTCTCAAAGCTGTAGCGTTTATGGCCAGAGTTTACAACCGATCCGTTTATTAAGTGCGTGAAGAAAGGGAAAATAATAATCTGTAGATAACAGCATTTCTTGAAAAGATGAACATTGAGTAGATACACAAAGAAAGGTCAAACCTAACGTAATGAAGAATAACCGGGCAAAAATCCCTGAAAGGAGAAAGAAAATAGAAATGTTAATGGCTCATAGTATAAGACAATTTTAAAACTACAGCTCAGACTTCGTACCAGACCGTCCTTTGCCTTTGAATGTATCTTCCTTTATTGAGACTAACTAATTGTCCCGCAAAAGGATGCAAGGGCTATGGCTTTTTAATAACCCAAGAAATCTGCTGTCACAATGAGTTGCGTGATAAAGTTCATTAACAATTCAAGATATGGCCAGAGCTGAATTTTGCTCTGTTGCATTTACTGGCATTACTGGGGTTTTTACTGGTATTTTTTAGCTGGTTTTTACTGTTTTACTGTTTTTTACTGTTGCATTACCTGACACCAAAAAACCCAAAATGCAAAGAAACTATTAGTCTTGTGTTTCTGCCCCAACTCAACCAGCAAGTGTCTGGGATTGGCATTAAACTCATCACATGGGGAAGTTGTCTCCCGTCATGATGGAAATGCATTTTTCCCTGAAGCGTTTGGAGCTGCCCCTGTCAGGGACAGGACACCAGCGCTCTGGCTGCGATGCAGGATGGCAGCTCTTCTCCTCTGCTGTCAAACGTCTCTGTGCAAAAGAAGCTCGGTGAGGTAAACAGGTCTCCTCAGGAAATGCTTTCCCTCCAGCCAAAGTTATCCTTCATTTTGAAGACGTTCATGACAGCATCTCTGTTTTACAAACCTGCTTCTTTCCCACAGAGTATGATGCATTTTCCAAACCTTATACAACAGTTAATTCTGCCTGCCTGCAGAGGAAAATACCTAGAGATCTCAGCAACTCTAAAGGAGTCTGAAACTGAAACACTCCAGGCGGGGACCTTTCGATTCAAGGTCCTCATGCAAAGGCAGGCAATTAGTCTTCATGCCACCACAGACCTTGTGTTCTAATTAGCTAAACATGTTCAATTTTCAGAGGACCATCTCTGGGAATCTGTCATTGTAATGAGGGCGGAGAGTGGCTTCTAACAAGACCGGAGACTTGAAGGTCATGTGGAGACTGCCACCAGCTCCATGGGCAGTAGGTGACCACTGAGTGCAGGTGCATCTTTCCCAGGGCATCGGCGGCCCAGTGGCAGCAGCCTTGGCAAAAATGGGTGCAGAAGTAAGGGTTTCAGTGCCAGGATGGGCTGTGTGTTTGGGGGCTTCATGGCAAGGGTAAGTATGTTGCACTGAAGGTCAGACCAAAGCCATTTGATGACAGATTCTGCCCCCATCACTCAGCTTTCCTGATAAAGAAAGGCAGACCCCTGACCCCCCACCTGAGGAGGGAATGGCACCGCTCGCCCCCCTGGAGGGCTCCTGGGGCACAGCCAGTGCCACCAGCAGAGTTCAGACCTCAGCACGGAGAAGGTACGTTACTGAAAAGCCCTGTTCACAGGATTCGTGCAACCGCTGTGCATAACTGTAGTTCGTTAACTCAGTGTTAGTTAAATGTCCCTCTCAGGGATTTGAGGAATGCATCTCTTGGAAGACTTTTTCCTAAAGTCTCGTTTATTCCCACTATTCTCCTTTTCTTATTCTCACCCTGCTTTCTTCTGTAAATGCTAACATGAGCTCTTCAGAGATTAGTGTGTGCTTAAAAATCCTTATTTATGCTTATATAAAAGCTTGTTTAGTTTGCCTTGTCCCCCGGAGTTCCATATTCCCACAAGCCATCTAAACACAGACAACAATGTATAGCATTAGGATTTAAAAAAAAAAAAAAGAGGACTGTTTTCACAATGTTGTTAGCACCAGAAGAAACAAACCAACTGTCTTCAAGGAGGCTGACACGCAAGAGCCTCACCCCAAACCGGAGATGAAAAAACCCTTACTCATCAACTGTATTTGTGGAGTATTGACTTTTGTAACTCCCTTCTCTTCCCCCGTCCCCATGTGTATGCGCAGTCGTCTTACCCTGAGAAGCCAGCTGTGGATGAGCACATAAACAGGCGCCTCTCAATGGCTGCTCCGATGCTGTCACCTCTAACCCTCCCTCACCCCTCCAAGAAGCCGACCACCATCCATTCCCTGCTCTCTCTGAATTCTCTGGTGGACTGCTTTCCCACAGTGCCCCATAATCCTCTTCTGTACCAGGCCTACAAAGTGCATCTGGGAAAAGAACAATGAACGTCCAAGAAAAACAAAGCGTTTTTCTTCTACCTTGTGTTTTTCAATAAAGATTGATATAAGCTGCAGAGATCTGTATGTGAAGGAATAGTTTTATGACATCAGCCACATACATAAATGCTGGGAAAAACCCAACCTTTGCAGAGTGGTCCTTAGTTTAATACGAAACTTATCCTTACAGTCCTTAAGAACTCATATTACCAAGACTATCCAATGAGAATAAGTAGATTTTATAAAATAAAAACTTGCACTTTTTTTTTATTTATTTTAATCACTAGGTAAAGCCTTAATGTGAATGATTATTCCCTGCTGCTGCTGCTCAACGTCTTTGCCCCAGTTCCTCAGTTTTGTTCTCTTGTTACTGTTGCTTGGACCTCAAAATCTAAAACCAGAATAGACTGTCTACTTCTTAGAGCCAGGAAATGCATTGCTAAGTGTTAGCAAAAAACCCAAATGGCAAAAATATAGGTAACTAGAGATGCTGTCAACACCTGCCCTGCGAGAAACTTGCTAAAAATTCTCCTGACTGTGAATCCCTTCAGAAAAGAAATCTAACAGCAAAAGAAATCAGGAAAAGCTGTGCATATGTGCTTCGAGGTGCAAAGCACTGCAAGACCAAGCTTTCCCCAGGTGTAATGCTCTGTATTCACCCTCATGACTACTGTCATCAATAGGCTCAGGGTGGAAAAGGAACTTCATAGTGAATACACATTTGACTGGAAAAGTGGAGAAATCTTGTTGCAGTTAGTGCAGTAGTAACAGAAATGCAGCCCTTCTCCAGGATGACCAAGGCTCAAAAAAAACAATAATGTGAGGCCACCGCAGCCTAGTTATCCCAGCTGGTGTCATATATGCATCCCATCCAAAACTGTGGTCAATCTAGCTAGTGGCATCAGCAACTGGACCTGCTGAGAAGTGAGTTAACTACTTCCTACTTTAGTACATCGTTTCGTACATCTACACCCTTTAGTACATCACCTTCACAAGAGAGAGGCCAATAGAAAAGATACACGGGAGAGTACTACGATATCCTAATTTACAACAGCACTGAAGATAAAACACAAGAAATATCTATTAGTATTAATAGATAGAATAATACAAACTGAAACTGAACCCCAGGAAAGCAATTAAATGCACCGTTTTGTCAAAAAGACATGGAAACCACGCTACAGATGGGAACAACCTGCCAGAGTTTGTTTAAATACGGCAGATAACACACAGTTCACAGCAAGACCTTCCAAAAACTCAAAGGATACCACAACCCTTGAAACCCAATTTAAATACCACTAGAAGTAGGCAAGTTGCTGGCACCATTGAGGACAGCACTGTTACAGGGAGAAGCTCCATGAGTGCAGACAAAGGCACAAAGGTCCATATAGCAAAGTTTCCATTCAAACAGCAAAAGGGAGTATTTGTAGATGTCAGAAATCTCACAAATGCATGAAGGGCATGATTTAAAAGACATTAAAGTGTCACATGAAAACATATAAAAGTCCAGCAGAAAAAATAAATGATAGAAGGCTGAAAATATGTTGTGTTTCTCCCAACATTTGGAGAAACACAAACAGGTAATTCCCCCAAACTGCTCAGTGCCTACTAGAAATGAAGATAGAATGAGACAATGAATCTTTTAGAATAATCACTCCTTTAGGAGAATTTAAGAAATCCGGTTAACTTGTCGAGTGACAAAGTATTCTCAGCTACCAAAGACTTTTGGAAGGAAAAAACAAAGTTAACTCCAGAGCATGGACTGCAGAAATAGAGTACCCAGTCATTACAGATAAATACCTCAAAGGCTCTGAAAAAGAGTCTCAGGAGACCTCTCTGAATGGTGCACAGTTCCCCTGGGCTGTGCACTTCCCCAGCAAGAATGATCACAAATAGGGACTGTTTCCTTCATTCAAAACACCCAAACTCAAGGAGCTTTACGTCAATGCCCGATGCACCCAACAGAGCACAGCAGAAGTTGGTGGCTGCTCTTTCTTAACTCAGAGGAAATCATTACCTGCTGACAGTTGATTACTGTGGTAATTTTTCAAACTCAGTCAAACATGGGAGCCAACAATACAGCAAATCAGGCTGTGACAGAGCCCTACAAGCTCCGGGCTCTGAGGTTTCTGATGCAAGAAACTTTCAATAAATTTTCACATCTGTGTATCCCATTTAGTCTCCACAAATCGTTGGGAGCAAGATGTTTCTTGTTAATTTGCCGTGTACTTTTTCCTGAATTCTATGATTTGCAAAGCCTTACACAGAGCTAAAGCAACCATCTGGTGTAGAACAGGTGACTGTGGGAAGCCTAATGTTAGTACCAAGCCCACTGGCAGAATCCCGCTCCCGGACAAGGGCTGTATTGGTGTCACTCAAGCCCTGGCAGCCTGATTGAGAAACCAACTTGCAAAATGCTTTTCTGGCACTTTTACCAACACCTAACACTAACACACAGTGACCTGTTGAACTGAGTATGAGTAAGTGCAAGAAATAAAATGAAGGTGCTATCTGTCACTAGTCTTAAAATTTTGCAGCAGGATATAGTCCAGGAATTCATCTGTGCTCGATGGTTTCCTGGATTAAAAAGGCCTGTAAAGAAAGGACAGCTGGCAGAGGAGATGCGATAGAAGTCCTTGCTAGAATCTGCTTTTAGTCTAAATGACAGAAAGGCCCTGAAAGCTGAGAGCTGGGATGAAAATCATAGAATCATAGAATGGTTTGGGTTGGAAGGGACCTTAAAGATCATCTAGTTCCAACCCCCCTGCCACGGGCAGGGACACCTCCCAGTAGACCAGGTTGTTCAAAGCCCCATCCAGCCTGGCCTTGAACACTTCCAGGGACGGGGCATCCACAGCTTCCCTGGGCAGCCTGTTCCAGTGCCTCACCACCCTCAGAGTAAAAAATTTCTTCCAAATATCTCATCTAAATCTACCCTCTTTCAGTTTAAAACTGTTGCCCCTCCTCCTGTCACTACCCTCCCTGACAAAGAGTCCCTCCCCATCTTTCCTGTGGTACCTGTAGGTACTGGAAGGCCACTATAAGGTCTCCCTGGAGCCTTCTCTTCTCCAGGCTGAACAACCCCAACTCTCTCAGCCTGTCCTCATAGCAGAGGTGCTCCAGCCCTCTGACCATCTTCATGGCCCTCCTCTGGACCCACTCCAACAGGTCCATGTCCTTCTTATGTTGGGGGCCCCAGAGTTGGATGCAGCTTTTGCTCCAGTTCTCTTGCTGTAGCTTAGTTTCTTGTCTTTTTGCCCAAATAAAAGCATCTTTCCCTTAATGCTTCCCAAGAATTCTGTAAGGAAAACAGCAGAACTATTTCTGTAAAAGTAGAAGTGTGCATTAGCTTAGTCTTGAGTGCCTACCCTTCAACGACTGGTTTGTGGCTTGCACTTTTCTTAATGCTACTTTATTGGAAGATGCAAGCAAATATGTTCCTGGCAGATAAGTGGACTAGAGGTGGTTTATGACTTGGAGAATGTTCATACCCATGAGTCACCATGTGGCAGTGTCTGCTAGTTAAGGGATCTGCAGTGAATTTATTCAAGTAATAGTCAACAACAAACATCTGAGGGATTTAACAGATCTGTCCAGGATGGATGTTTCAGACATGCACAACCCGCTCACCGCATTACTCTCTGCCCAACAGACAGAAAGCTGAGAAAGATACAAAAATAGTCAATCAGCTACTAATCAAAGCAAATGAAGGCTGTCATGACCTTTCCTCAGTTTACTGACTACTGAAAATAAGCAAAAGCTGTGAGTTGTTTCTAATGCCAAGAGTTATTAATCAACATTTGTTCACTGGAAGATGAGCTAGAAATTGTACTATGATGAAAAGTGTCAAACCACTTAAAACTTCCACAAGAAATGTCAGTATTGTGACAAGAAGCCAAAGAAGATGATCTGTCCTTACAGTTATTAAATCAGCAGAACAACCTAATTTTTATGTACACAGAAGGGACATACAGGGAAAAAGGAAGCTCCTTGCTCTTAGTCGTGCAAAATGCTGCCAGCATACTGAAACAGCAAGTGAAGAGAAGAAGCATGCAATATTAGCAAGCCCTGCTTAGCATATGGAAGAGAAAACTCCAATACAGACAACCCAAGCACAGATGATTTTTCATGTCTTGGCTATGAGAACCAAAAGCAACACTTCCTTCAGATGAAAGAGATGATTTAAATGCCCAAGCAAAGGTTTATAGTACATTTTGACAATGTTTCTAAGAATACGTCCAAAATTCCTTTGTTTATGAGAATGTGTGGCAAGACACAAGCAAATAGTCTGATGTATGGATTTTTTAAACAAGGAAGAGGAAATTATAGAAATCTTTTTTTTCATCTGCCTTGAGCTGACTGATTGTGAGCAAAGCGTGTGTTTGAAAAGTTTTGTTAATAAAAATTCTCTTTAGTTTAGCTCATCCCATATGGATGGATTAGTAGTAACTTGGCAGAGCTAGGTTAATGGTTGGACTTGATGATCTTAAAGGTACCTTCCAACCGTAATGATTCTATGATTCCATTCCTTCACACAGCCTAAACAAAGTCAATAAAATCATGTTTACATTGGGATATTTGCCTTTTTTTCCCTCAAGAAGTAATTTCTTTCACACTCTTACTAACACTGCTATATACGCAAAGTGTAAGTATAGAGTAAATTTGCAGTTGAAAATGTAACTTAAATACAAACAATTAGATAACCAAAGCCATCATTCCCACAGGCATGGCCTTCTGGGAGAAGGAACCTTGGATACTCTTGTTGAACAGTGGATGTCCCTGTGGTCAATTTGGGGTGGAAATAAGATAAGTAAGAAATAAGATAACCCCATGGTATCGCTTCATTTCTTTGCGAGGTTCCAGATGTTGTTGTTCCACAAGGGGAAGGAACAGAGGTGAAATTCCCGCAGTGAGCGTCAGGGCTCATATTGCCTTCGCTCTCAGGAGCTTTTTGAATGGTACGTAGGCCGTGTGCCCATTGCCGATGACAGGCAAAGAGGGTTTTGATAAGAACAATTGCTGCTGTTTTCTGGATCTCTGCTCTCTGCACATCTAGGAGCATATGTGCTTTCGGCAGCCAGGACAGCATGTGTCGCCAGGGTAGCAGGAAAGGAGGTGGCTGCAGCCAGGGTTCAACAGAACAAGAAGAGCAAAGTTTTGGGTATCAAGGTGTCTATCAAAATAGCCAGCTTTGTAGGAATCCCACCAATGCCACATTGCAGTAAATGGGCTCTGGCTGAAGCTGCAGCACTGCAGACTTGGGCTTGGGAGCAGGATGTACTGTACTCAGAGAAAATAGGAACAACAAGATTCAGAGCTGGAAATTTAAAGCCTGCTTCAAACATGTCTTCTTCAGCTCTTGGAAAACAGCCTTGGTAAATCTCTAGTCGCATCATCATGACAATTTTCCCAGCTTGTTGGCTAAACAGTACCAGTACTAAATATAGGCCTCTTCGGCAAGCCAGCGAGAGCTTGCCAAATGTGAAGGAGAGCAATTTGTCCTTCCTGAGAAGACACATGCCACCATCAGGCGTATGGTACCAAGCCAGATATAATTCACCCCAGAATGGCAAACAGCCCACTGCCGGTCTCAGCCTGATGTATTCCCACACTTCCATGTTATTGTGCATGGAGGGTAATTAGGATATTTCGGGGCAGTATTTTTTTTCCAGGTAAAAGTCAGTCTTGTAAGAGAATTTACTGAAGTACAAAGTTAAAAAGTAATGTCATCATTTAAAAAAACAGGGAGTAATCTCTTGAATCTTCACACTATGTTTTAAGGTTCTAAACCCACAAATGAGACTGCTCCACCTCCAGCTACTTTTAATATATAAATTGGTATGTACTAAGGTCTGTGATGAACAGATTGTCACAGCTGTCAGAGTGGGTCACAAGAAACGAGCTGCATTTCAGAGGCAATTGGCTTATCTCTTAAAGAACAGGCCTGCAAATAAACAATAAACTGGGGAAGACCTGTTTAATGTAATATATAGATTTACTTTGCTCAGAAAAGGAGACAATCCTGGGGGGAAAAAAACCCAAACCCCAACTTATTTGTGAATCTCTTCTGATGGATTATATCCTCATAAGCTTAGGCAGACTGGTCCAGTTTTTAGTAGCTTAGTCATCAACAAGGTCCAAGAACAGACTTTAAACTAACAGAAAAACATGACATTTCCATTTTTTCAGGACCCCTGATTTTTCCCCCAAGAAAAGTAATCAGTTGCAGTCTTAGACTGGGAATGGATTCTTTACAAAAATACTTCTGAGAAATAAAACATTAGACTTTCATCCAACAGTGAAAGCTGGTCAGGCACAAAGGTCCATAGGCACACATCTACTTGCAGGATCAGGACCTAGAACAACAGAGGAAACCACTGAGATCTGGAGAAAGTAATTGCTCTGTTATTTCAAGTACAGCAAATATGTTCAGAGATAACCAGAAGTAAGGAAGGAAATCGGCATTGACTAAAAGTAGGTCAATACATACATAAGTGGAAGACTCTATAGTTTCCCATGTAAGGAGCTATACTAGGTATGTTCAAAGAACCATTTTTTCTAGTTGAAAAGGTTGAGGAGAAGGAGAATCAAGTGCACTGGAACAATAGGAAGGATTTTTGTATTGCCCATTAACTTCTCCATGAGGGAACCACCAAGATGTGCTGAGCAAAGAGCTTTGCGCTGGAGAAATTTTTTTCATTTCCAACCTACAGTATCTGCCATAAACAACAGATAAGAAGCAAGTTGGGAAGTTACTTAATTATTTGTGGGATCTTTTGGAGGGAAAATCAGAAATGTCACAAAAGGAGCAAAGGGCAATGGGACCAGAAATTCAAAAGTTTATATGCTCTTTTGGAGGTTGACAACTACTAGCTGCAATTACATTAGCTGTGATATTTTGAAGGATTCAGAATTATGGACCTTCCTCTGTGGGAAATGCCTTTTGCTACAGATGGCTTTGAAACCGGCCAGGTGTGGCAGAGTCTTCATCCAGGGTCTGGTCACACCTACTGGACTGTCCTTGAATCCTGGAAGTGAGGTGCTGACTCTTCTAGAAAACTGAAGTTGAAAATCAGCATAGAGGTGCTCAGAATCAGAGAAGGTGGTAGAAAAGGGCCAGAGAAGACAAGGCTTATGGGGTTTGGGGGATTCCTCCCCCCCCTCCCTTCAGTTGGAGTAGTGAAAGAAGAGATAGAGTTCTCCGGCCTGTTTCAATATTCTTTAATCGCTGTTGAACTGTGAGTAATGTTCTCCTTTAAAACCTCCTTGACACACACCCCGGTTCCCAGCTGAGTGCTCTTTGTCTGGCAAACAGCTATTAGGCACTCACCCTTCTCTCAAGAATCAGGCGATCAGTATTGCGCTGTCCTGACGTGTTCATTCTCTTTAGGCTTCATATGTACAAGCTGGATTTCTTGGAATAAAAGTGCCATATAATTCTTTTTTTCCAGGGATAAGGTCATTTTACTGAGCCAAGGAAACTATTTTTAAGGCCACAAAATGAAGTAATTCCAAAAATGCACTGATTTTTATTTATGTTAATACATAGTTTTCAAGCTTTCTGTCTAGCCCAAGGCATTGTTAATATTGACATGCATACATGCTTGGCTTCCAAACAGGCCTGCAAACACTGCGGCTCATCTATATTAAACATAAAAACCTCTAAAAATCACCCCCAATTGCTAAGACATCACTGCAGCCTAACCACTTAGCAGGAGGTTCTCATCTGTTTTCAAAACAGATTTCCAGTGTGTTTCAGCTGTGGTCACTTCTTTAAAAATCAGGGACTTTTACACTCCTGCTGCTTGTCCTGTTTCATCAGAGAGTGAATAATCTTTTCCATATCTGAGTTATTACCATTTTAGTAGAGGCGCTCAGCCTCATTTTGTAATTTCTGCTGGGTGAGTAATTCCTCCTCACCCAAGTAGTCCCATTGAGTTTCCATTTGAGCAAGAACTTGCAAGATCAGGACCTTTCACCCTCAGCACTGCCCCTTTTTAGAGTGTAACTATTTTTATTCTCGAGCTTCCAGGCATAGAAATGTTGACATCTAAACTGAGGAATGCCAATAGTTGGGACACAAAAAGAAAATAAAAGCCACTAATTAAATTATGTTGAATTTTTTCAAGACATCATACTTTTAAGCAAGGATTTGTTTACACAATGGATTAATTTAAAAATATCTGCATGTTTTAAAACTCAAATTCTTAAATGCTGCACACGTTTAAAACAAAATAATATTTAATGCTTTACTAAGTAGTAGATATTTTAAAATAGTAGATATTTTAGTAGTAGATAATTCAAAATAAATTATAGCACGTATTAGTCTGTCTCCAATAAAATATGCTCTTCCATAAACAGTTAGAAGAACTCTTCTTACATTTGCATATATTTATAAGCAGAAATTAAACTCTTCCAGGGAAAAAAAAACCTGCTCCTTAAAACAACTTGGGTAGACGTTAATCTGTACTTTCTGTCTAGCCAAAAATAACAAAAATATGGAGGCCAGCCACTAGTGACATACCCCAGGGGTCACCCTGTGCTAGGGCACCTATGTTAATGACCTGGATGGTGGGACAGGGTGCACCCTTGGCAACTTTGCAGGAGATAGATACAAAAAGTGGGAGAAGTGGTTGATGCACCAGATGGCTGTGCTGCCATTCAGTGGGACCTCAACAAGATGAGGTACTGGTACTGGGGCTCTCCAGTAGGAAAGAGAAACGGAGATACCACAGTGAGTCCAGCCAAGGGCCACTCCCATTGATTAAGGGCTTGTGGCATCTGTCATACAAGGAGAGGCTGAGTGAGCCGGGACTGCTCATCCTGGAGGTGGTGCCAGACCGTCCAGTGGTGCCCAGTGACAGGGCAAGAGACACCAGGCAGGACCTGAAATACACAATACAGACAATCTCCAGAGGTCCCTGCCAGCCTCAGCTGCCCTGTGATTCTGTGACTTTTCTCTGTACTTAAAAGACTATTAATCATTGTTCTTATCTCTTTGTCACCGCTGTCATGGTTGAACCCCAGTCGGCAACTCAGACTACGCAGCCACTCCCTCACCCCTCTCCTCTTCATCCCCCTGCAAAGGGTGGGGGAAGAAGGGGGGAAAAAAGGGAAGGGAAAGAAAAAACCCAACTGGTAGGTTGAGATAAAGATAGTTTAATAGAAACAAAAACAGAAAAGGAAAAATAACAACATTAATAACAATAATAATAATGACACGGGTCACTCTCACCACCCGCTGAATTGGCACCATCCCAAGCGGTGATCGCAGATTCCTGCCCCCTGGCTAACTCCCATTTATATACTGAGCTTGAAGTCTATGGTATGGAATATTTCATTGGCCATTCCATTGTTCCGTCTATGCTTCTGTGGGAAGCTGAAAAAAGTCCTCGAATAGTGTAAACATCACTTAGTGACAACTAAAACCAATAGGTATTATTGACATTCCTTTCACTGCAATCACTAGAAAGAAAATTAACTCTCTCCCAGCTGAAAGAGGACACCTCTAATTAAGTTACCCTGTCACAGGAGAAAATAATAAGAATCTGCTAGGACCTGACCCCAGCATCTTCTGTAGTTGACAGCAGTGTTCAGGTGGCTTCAGTGAGCTTTGTATCAGGTCTGCACATGCTGCACTGAAACAGGACATGAAGGCATTTCATTCACTGTAAAATGCAGCCATAACCAAAGCCCGCTGTTTTCTGTGAATGCAAATCAGTTCTGCTACGATACAGTCAATCCTGGGTCCACACTGCCCTCCATCATTTAGGAGGGTTGTGCCATTTCTGTGGCAGAAAGGACTGCGCCCAGCTCAGCTCCATCCCAAAGCTTCCCCTCCCGGAGGGAGAGCTGCCTGGGAAGGCAGGAGCCTGCAGTGCTGGACTCCACTTGCTTGCCGGCTTTCACTTAGAGCATCTCTGCTGCCCAAAGTTCACTGCTCTTACTTCAGCGATCAAACACTGAACATTCTCAGTTGCTAAGAAACCCAAATTTACTTGGCAACTGGGCACATTAGAGCGCAGGACATGATTAGTTGCAGTTCTCCAGGATGGCCCCGGCCAGGACGTGATGCCTTTCAGTCCTAGGAGAGGCAGCACACGCGCTCTGCCTGCCCTGCTCTGCCCTCCCTCCCCATTCCTTTCCTCCTGTCTTGCCACCCAGCCAGGCTGATGCTGAGCAGAGGACAGTGCTGCCCGCACCAGATATCTAACAACACACAGGGATGCAGGTGGAGAAAAGGTCTGCAAGGAGTCAGCCCTTCCTCCTGGTCTGTTGTGGTACTCCCTTCTCTCCTCCGCATCTGTGTTGAAAGGGCAAGATAGAGGGGGCAAGAAATGGCAGAGACTCACAGAGAGCTGTCTCACTTCCAGGAGCACACACCGGATTTGCAGATATGCCTGATCTGGACCTTCCCAGGA
The DNA here is from genome assembly GCA_013398295.1 of Chionis minor. Classification (NCBI taxonomy): domain Eukaryota; kingdom Metazoa; phylum Chordata; class Aves; order Charadriiformes; family Chionidae; genus Chionis; species Chionis minor. The sequence continues at coordinate 1,096,605 of VZSF01001695.1, forward strand.
CAGGTGAGGAGACCAGTGCAATACCAGCCTAGGCTCCTTCTCTCCCACCTCAGCTGCAGTCATGACTGGGCTTCTCTACCTATCTTAATCCACACAATCCTTGGTGGGAGTTCTTGTCTTTTCAGGGAAAGATACTTCTGGTGCAATGGCGCAATTCTGTGAAAGGACCTGGCCTGCAAGGCTTGTCCTGACGTTGCCAGTTTGAGAGGCTCCAATTTGATGCCACATCATGGAGATCTAGCTCCCTGTAGGTGCCAGATTTCAAAGTATTTGTCCTCTTTATTAATTATATGGCTTTGGAAGACTGAGGTTGTCAGGCCTTGAGAGGGCTACTTTTGCCTGGTACCTGTGGGAGTTAAAAGGCCTAGACAACCGTATCAGTTGAGGAGACTTGCTATGAAGAAAGTGTGTTTCACTTGCCACGTTGCAGTCTTGTCTCCTGACTCATTGCTACATATCCTGTGGGATAAGGAAGCTGTGCCATCATCTAGATGGCAGAAGGATGATGGAGAAATCCGGGCAAGGTGAGTACCCTGGCCCCAGATCTTTGCTATATGTGTTATGGGGGGGAGGGTGTAACATTCAGAGAGGCCAAAACTCCAGGAACAAGCTCACATTTGAGCTACCATATATATATGAAGGCAGGCAGAAGAATTAGGAAGACCTCCTGACCTAAATATCTGGCTTCAAGACCACATTTCCTCCTTTCCCTATTTGTTTGAAGGCTTTGCTGGACAATACTGTGGGATAAGGGTAAGGCATTTACGCAGGATATCATGGTGCAGGTTCTGTGGTGCATGTACTGCAGATGAGTTGGGGTTGGGACGAATATTAAAATGTCTTTTACACAGCACACTGCAAGGGAGTTTAAGAGAGGTCTTCTCCTGTGGTAGCCTATTTATATGCAGCCTGGACATGTCTAAGGCACATTGTAAAGGGCTGTGCTGGGACTGCAACTGTGTGTCCACCGAACACAAGAGACCTTGACTAGGCCTTATGGTAACAATACAAAAGGATGGTTTATAGGGATGTAAGGACGTTGTCAGATTGATTTTAGCATACAAATAAACCCTTAAGGTAGACAAGAGAAAAAAGTCCACTGAGTGAAAGTTATCTTAGAGCAGAAAATTATGTTGACTTGAAAAGTACCATGTAGATTTGAGTAGATACGTTGACTAAGGACCATGTCCTTATTTAGGTAAGTTGTCCTTCTGGGGCAGGTTCCACAGCCAAATCTGCTCTCTTGTACAACAGATGCGTTACCAGCTTGAACCTCTCCATACCTCCTTATGCAACTGTTATGTTGTAAATCAGTCCGAAGCCTGATGTGTTCTGGCTAGCCCCAGCTACCTCATGGATGGTTCCTACGGCTTAATCTGCTGTGAACTTGGGCAGCCTCCAAATCGTCCTGCAATGTAGCCCCAGAGAGAGGGATTTCAGCAAAACATCACCATCTCCCCAACAACCACTGAACTCTGTTAGACTCAGCAGAATCTGAACAAAGCAAAGATTCTGCCCCATTGGCTCCAGACACAGCTATGTCCACGCAGCCTTTAGGTGGAGTGAGCATGAATAACAGCAGACCCTGAAAAACGAAGAAGAACCGACTGTTACCACCAGTGTGGGAGACGTTCACTAACTTACATGGACGCCCTTTCAGCTCCCCGTAAGTAACTGTTGTCCTCAGCAAATGGGTTCAGTATGAGCAAGGATTACTGACACGATAAAACATGAAGAAGTGCTGTTGCAAAAGTACTTGAATCTGAAAAAAGCACACTTGGAAATAAATAGGGGGCATTGGGAAATCACATTCTGGCAACTGCACAAAGTGTGTGCATTTCCCATAGAATTGAATAAAAATAGATTGTGCCGAAAACAACAATAAAAAACTCATGGGAATGCATGTCTGGCACTGTTTATATTCCACTCTTTGGGCTAAAGTTGGAATATTGAAAGGCTGGTGCAATTATGAATTTTACTTTAAAAATGTAAATATTTCTGTTCCTTATAAAAGTATAAAAAATAATCACATACTTTCTTTGATGATCCATAAGTCTACATTAAATGTTCAGTCTTAACTCACTGCAAGTCAACTAAGTTAAGATACTTACATTGCATTTGTAGAGTGATTAATATGATGGGGTCCTTAGGTTCCGTCAAAATAGAAACAGTAATGTCATATACAGGCATATATGTATGTGTGTATTTATTTATACATGCACATACATATATGAGAGAGAGATAGAAAGTCTTTCTGTTCCAGAATCTGTAAAGGTCATTACATTTAGATTATTTTTTAATCAAATGCACATTTACAAGTTCTTATAAACAAACCATCCTGAGACAAACTGGAGACTTGGCACTCCAGCGCACAGCTCTGAAGCGTCCACGTTTGTCCTTTAAAATCTGCTGGTTTGAATTAAGGTTCTTCTCTCAAATGTAGCTCTTCCAACGACAGGCACACATCTTCCCTCACAGACTAGGCAATACCGCAACCCCTGTTCTCTGATACCTTTAACACACACAAGTGTGTCACGCAGCCCAGCAAATCTACCTACCCAACCCAAGCTGTGTGTAGGTGTGCAGACACACAAATTGAGAAAGAAACACATCCTTCATAAGTGTCAGAACGGTGGTTTTATTCACTAATGCTACTCTCAGTTTTCACCAGAATGCAAGTCTGCAGGAACATTACCACCGCATTAAGGTTCAACCCCAGCTGGTGCTCATGTATCCTCTTTAACCAATACTTATGCAGATGCTTTATTCCTCCTGCCAAGCATAAATAGTAATTTCTTCCGGAAAATGAGTAACAATTAAATCTATCAGAAAACGAACAAACCACCAAACCCCCAACAGTTAGTGTCCACTGAAAAAGTTGCCTCATCTCTAGGAGAAGACATCACTTAGAACCGCAGGCTCCACAGCTCTGAGTCTCTCCTTTTGGAAACTAGCTCCCAAGAAACCTAAGATAATTCTCCTAATAGCTCTGTTTGGAGGAACATTGGCAGCTAACGAGCAATACAAGCATGGAATTGTAGAGTTCTTCTCCATCCAACAGGATTTCTACTCCTTTGCTCCCTCTTTTTGCCACACAGAAGATGAACTGAAGACTTCAGAGCTCAGCTCAGGCCTAGTAAGAGCAGAAGAGAGTTTGCAGGGAGAAAGCCAATTTTCCCCAAAACATAAGATTCCCCATCTCCCTCAAGGAAAATGAAAAGCAAACCTATCCAGTCATTACAGAACTTTTGCATTTAAAAAATACCCAAGCATCCACAGTGGTGAGTGTAGATTTTTAAAAGCATATTTGTACTATGATTTCTCACTATTACTTCGTATCTTATAAGATCTAAGAACTACTGCATCTTTTGGGATATTTGTGTGTTCCTCTAGAGACACGATGAAGATGCTGAGCCATTTCTGATAAGCAAGACCAATACTCTTCTTTGCCTTGAAGGGGCTAGAAGGAACCACTAGACTATCTAGACTGATAGATCCTTCATCACTTACATCATTCAGTATAAACCTCTTCTACTGAGCATAATAACAACTGCTGTGAACTCCCCCAGTCTTTTCACCTCAAGGCATTTCCTTCAGCTTATGAATAATTCCTGTGTCTTGTTTCTGCACATCTCCTATTTTTCAATATTCTTTTGAACATATGAACACCAAAACTGTAGACAGTATACTTTTACTATTTGCAAGAGTGCTTTACAAAGGGAAGATCCCCCTCTCTTATTTTTGGTCTCCCTCTTGAAACAACCAAGAATCTCATTAGCCCCTTCCTCTACAGAATTATACCAGGAATTCAAGTCGAGCTGTTTCTTCATATTGACCCCTAAACCCTTTTAGAAGCACTGCTTTCCAAGATAAAGTCCTCCCATTCTGTGGAAACATCTTGCACTCTTTCTTCTGAAGTCAGTGACTTAATACGTAGCTGTGTAAAGAAAGATTTTATTTAAATGGACAAGCTATCCAGATCGCTCTGCGCTTTCCTGAGCTCACTGATATCACCTTTCTGACTGAGTTTTGTGTAATCTGCAAATTATATTAGAAATATTTATACTTACTCCCAAGTGATTGCAGAAGGTGTTGAATAGAAGCAGCTTACTGTCAGTTCCTGGGGAACTTCTCCATCTGATGATGATTTTCTCTTGTCAACTACTTGGAGAGATGTCTCTGTTAGCCATTTAACAGGTTGTGTTGACAGTGTACAATGCCATTTTTATAAACAGAATAGAACACTGTATGAAATAAGATCCTCAAAATAGCCAGTCAACTACATCTACACCATCATTTTATCTTATTACTTTTAAAATCAGAAGGTTTACTTTTAATGGCAAATTCAGCACTCACTATACTGACTTTAAAAATCCTAGTAGTTTTTTTCCGAAATTACAGGTGATTGTGAGTGCCCAAATTGAGGCACATAAAGAGGACTGATTTTCTAAGAGAGGGTATTCAGTAGTTTCTGAATATCGGGGACCACAAAGAATAGTTTCAATGGAAATCAACATCTGTTCATTCACTGAATAATAACAGTTGTTTGCAGAGTTTGCAATAAGTCGCAAAAACTCATACTTCCTGGAAAGCCCAGTTTCAGGTGAAGAAGGACTAGGGTGAGTGGAAAAGTAAGGGACAGGAGGTCAGATGTGATACTCTGCAATTCTGATGAGGTTGCTTGAAGACTTGGTTGCATGACCAATGTAAGCCAACATAAATTTGAATTGCTGATCAAAGGATGGTCTAATACCACTCTTCCCAAGCTGTGATTTCTGCTCTCTTCTCTCTGTCACCATGATGATTCGTCTCAGCTCTATCAGGCATTTAATTTAACTGACCACATAGACCTACTAATGCTAAAAGGTGTTAAGAGGGAGAGGAGAGAAACACTTGTTCAAGGGTTAGCAGGATGCCATTTTGGTGCAACGAACCTCCCAAACGTTAGATCAAGTTAAAGTGATTGTGAATTGGTATTGAAAATGGCAGGGGCTATTTAATTTATAATGCTTCACCGCTATTCTGTTTCATGAGTTGGATTCCTTCCATCCCAAGTTTTCAATTTAGCCTTTCTGTTTGCTCAGGGAAATCCCTCACTGGCATAAATAAAAATTTTATTTGAGTATGTAAATGGCTATTTGGTCCTTACTATTCTCAATTTATGTTGGGCAAGGGAAGAGTTAAGTGTTTTGGATCCACAGAAAAATAAGCACAGGCAGAGCAAAGCATGGGTATGAGGTGCAGAATAAGAGATTCAAGTAAAGGACGAGTCATGTGGAATGTGTTAAAATTTGATCCATGAATGACAGGCACTATTCTCTTATACTGTTGATAGAAGTGAACATTTTTTTGATAAACAGATTTGGGTTTGGTAATGGCTTTGGTAAAATAATAATAGTGACATATCATTCTAATGAAAATAATAGAAAAGCAGTAAACTGTGAATCTGCACAGCTGCGTGCTTTGTTATTGCTGAAAAAATCTATGGCTGAATGGTTGTCATTAAAAACTGTTAGTAAGAAAGTTCTGTGAGCAAGATTTGCCTGGTAAGCCAGCATGAGCTTATTTGTAAACTGAGAAGAAAAAAAAAGACAATACATGTGACATTTTAAAGGTATTTTGGAAGATCAGAAATTGGTATGCGATTGTTCCTGCTAACTGTGGTTGTTCAAAACTTACAAATCAGCTATTGCTTGATCAAGAGCCAGCAAGGGAAAACATCGCCATATAGCTAAAGAGATTTTGAAGTAAATATAAAAAATGAATGGATTTTCAGGTTGCTTGTCAGCAGCAGCTTTTCATCATGCAGTATGCAAAGTGTGTCTGCATTTAAAATTTCAAAAGCCGGGACAAAAGATTTAAGCTAACACAAACCAAAAATTGTTAAAACACACGAAATACAGAAAGTAACATCTCCCATGCCCAAACATCAGTCTTTTCCTACTACGCTACAATGGGGTACACCAAAGGGCTACAAAGAAGATTAGGGGTCTGGAACATCTTTCTTATGAGGAAAGGCTGAGGGAGTTGGGTCTTTTTAGTCTGGAGAAGAGAAGACTGAGGGGGGATCTCATCAATGCTTATAAATACTTAAAGGGAGGGTGCCAGGAGGAGGGGGCCAGTCTTTTTTCAGTGGTGCCCAGTGACAGGGCAAGAGGTAACGGGCACAAGCTTGAACACCGGAAGTTCCATCTGAACACGAGGAGGAACATCTTTCCTTTGAGGGTGGCAGAGCACTGGAACAGGCTGCTCAGAGAGGTGGTGGAGTCTCCGACTCTGGAGACATTCCAAACCCACCTGGATGCCATCCTGTGCAACCTGCTGTAGGTGAACCTGCTCCAGCAGAGGGGTTGGCCTATACTGGACCTGCAGAGATCCCTTCCAACCCAGTGATTCTGTGATTCTGTATAGGGCCACGTTTTGTCCTGTGGTTTCTCCAGTAGAGTATGAACTCTTTTTCCATTGAGAGCCACCATTGGGACTTGCTTGTTTGCGAACTGAGGAGAGAGACTACTGTAGATGAAGAGATCAGAGTCTCTGATCTCTGGGCTAACTGTGCCACTGGTCCAAGCAGACAATAATAACAGTCCCTCTTGCCTCCAAGAAGGCAACAAAGAGGATGTTTCAAAAACCTGCACGCCACTAGCGTGCTTGCTAAAGTTACTTTCCACTCCAGCGAAAAGGCTTTACCCAGTCTTACACTCATGATGTTAAATGCACACTTCTGCCCCTTCTGTACAGCGTGTATTGCATTGCAGACTTTAGCCAGGGTTAATCAGAAAACGGGTGTTTGAGAGAACATCTTTGGAAGGACTGGAGAAGGATATTCCTATCAAGCAAAAAGTTGAAAGCTGGCAGAAACAAGGCTTGTAGTTGGCTGTTGGATGGACTTTGTTAGCTCAAGTTTACTAATTTACTAAAATTGCATTTATCCCAGTAAACAGAGACAAGGCTTGAAAGTCTGTCACCCCTTCCTTCTGCACTCTGTTCATTGTCCTCTACATGATCAGAAAAGATCTCATTCTTCCATCTCTGACAGAAGCAGTCCCAACCACTGTCTGAAGTATGCGGTCTGGAATTGTCGCATGGGAGACACAGTGCTTGCTTTTTCTCAACCGCTAGCTGTAGTCTCCTAGTTTTTCACAGCATCAAACGAGGTGAAGGGACAGATTGACATGTAAAGCTGCTAAGCAGTGTTATGAGGAGTGCATCTGTTGGTGAGGAGGAAAGGAGACAACACAACTCTTCACGTTGTTTTCTTGGTAATTGTGAGGGGAACGTTCTGCCCAATCCCTTTTCGGTACAGGATTTTTGAAGGTTTTATATTCTCTTTCATTTCAGGTTGATGTCCACAGCTGAACTAGAATGACACACAAAAATTAGTAGCAATTAACAAAACTCATCGGAGAGGTGTGAACTTGTACACTACTTACCTAACTGTTCACTCTGCTAGACATAACACATTTTGGGACAGCTGTCCTCCTTGAAAGGATTTAAAAGCAATTTAAATGTCAATGCAAACTCCTTGGAACAGAAAGTATCTAAGGAAGACAGATGACACCAACTTGAACTACAAAGTTCACTACCATCCTTTGAGATACACCAAAACTCAGGATAAGTCTCACTAGACACAAATGTTTTGGGCTGTTTTGAAAATTTAAAAAAAAGAATCAGTCTTTAGAGTGCCACCACTTAGGAATCTCTTATTCAAATTATCCCAGCTTTGCATACAAACACCAAAGACAGGCTCTAGAGGATGTCCTCAGAGAAGCAATATTCTTTCGCATCCTTTCACAGAGGATGGGAGGGCTCTGGCAGGCTAGGGAAGTCCTTGATGAGATGGCAAAAGACACTATCCTGCTGGTAAATTCCTAGAATAATCGAGTGCCTTGTCTAGCTAAGAGAAAACCTCAGGGATAACAATCCTTTTAGTCCTGGAACACTCCAGTAAATGGAATATTATATGCTCAGAGAACACCTAGTGCTTGGAAGGTGCCAATTACCAACATTTCCCTTCCTGGAGGTTTCCTCAGAGCTTAGGTATTTCTCAACCTGGTCACAAATGGATCAGCCCTCTCAGCGGTGTGAGAGGGCTTTTAAGCTCCTAAACTTGTAAATGAGCCAATCTGCCATTTCTAGCTGAAACACCCTCTAGAATGACTAAGGCATGCACCTGTCCGTACTCTACAGATGTCAGCTCCCCTGCTGCACTTCATTCTTGGCCGTTGTAACGTACATGGCTACATGGTACACCAGCAGCGCTTTCTGAAGACGGCATGGCATGAAGCATGGGTGTGTTAAGCCCCCCAGCACAGTGCAGCCTTCTCTCATTCAGAGCCTGCTGGTGGAGTGATCCTTCATCCCAGAGAGCACTCGCCGTCCGCCTCCAGCAGACTTAGCTTAACCTTGAAGATGTTCCTCAGGCTGGACAGTGCTAAACGTCAGTGAATTTCACTTCAAATAAGTACTTCAAAATGGACAGCTGTAGGCTTTTCCTGCAGAGAGAAATGAAGCCACAAGATGCTGCTCAAAGATATTGCACAACTCCATTGGCAGAGGTGACACAGGGCGGTGATGTCACCCACGCCTGCATGGGTCACTCCATTAATTTGCCTGGTCTATAACACTTTGAAGATCCGACTTGTGAACCAAGCTCTGTTTGAAAATGCATACACAGGGGGCATTGGGTTCCACTTGGAAACTAATTCAATTAAAAATGCCTTTTAGATGCAGATCTGCCTGAAAAGCTTCATAGCGATTGCTGTATTTTGTTGTCACATTACTTTTTTGAAGTCAGGTCTTTCAGTATCTTGCCCCTACAAACTCGAATTTTGACTGTTTATCTTACCCTAAGCCCCAATGAAGTGTATTTCAAGGCAATTTCAAAGCGTTTAGTGAAACTGATTATCAAACAGCCAAGTAGTCCCAACCTTAGACACTTCAGCAGTTAATGTGCTTGGTGCATAAAAATAAGACTCTAACGGGTATTTCTGGAACGCTGCAATGTTGACCCCAAAATGTTCTGAGGTGATTATAAAGCAAGGGGTGATGCAGTTTTCGTGCCTTCCAAGGATCCCACTTTCAGTAAGCGTGTAGTAAAGCCTTATAGAAAAGCATGGCACCCGTAATTGCTACTTACTTACTTAAAACATCTCAGCTTCCCTGGTGATGACAAGCAGCACCTACGTAGCGCCGTGCTAAGTAGTCCCTGCAGCGTGACTTGGAAGGGTGTCTACGCTGAGCATTGGTACTCTGCAATGCTTAAATTGGACTTTTTTTTTTATTAACAATTGTTTCTTTCTCCGGCTATATTTTTCATCAGCCTTAGACAACCAGCTGACAAACAGGATGTTTGTCCCCTGGTTTTGCACCACACCACCCCCCTCATCCTAAATAATATAGATGACTATAAACAGCGCACCTATGTATATGAACGACGCGGGGAGTATCCTTAAGGCAGTAGGAGGCCGAGAAAAAGCACGGTAGTAATTAGCCATGAAATACCACATCCACCGTGGTCACAGCGGCTGAGGGGCGACATGTCCGCTCAGGAGGAACCCCCGACGATTCCCAGCGCGGATGCCTGGATCCACCGGGGTGGGGGGGGGAAGGCACCCACGGCCTCGGGCATCCCGGCACCCACGGGGAGAGGGGACGGGGCAGTGCCCCGGCGGGGGAAGGGGGCGTGAGGACAGCCCATGGCGGCGGGGCGGTGACGGCGGCGGGTTGGGTTGGGGGGTGTTAGCAGCACCCCGGCCCGCTGCGAGGGCTCCCGGCCCGCGGCCACGGGNCAGGGGGGAGGAGGGAGGCGGCGGGGGCGGGGAGGCTTCAGTCACGGACGGGGCCGCCGCCGCGCCGAGTGCGGGGCGAAGCGGAGCGAGAGGCTGCGGCCGCCGAGGCTGCCGGGGAGCCGCTGCCCCCCGCGGATCCGCCCCCCTCCGCTCCCACCTGCGCCGCCGCCGCCCGCCCCTTTCCCGTTGCCCACGGAGGATCCGCCGGGCGCGCCTCGTCCGCGGGCTGCGGACCCCCGGCCTCTCCCCCCCCCTTTCTCCCCCCTCTCCCCTTCCCCTCCCCCCCCCC
>VZSF01001695.1:1112076-1203716 GCA_013398295.1 Chionis minor
GGGAAGTGTGTTTGTGTTAAGAATTTAGTTGAAATGACACCAGCCTCCACTCTAAGGTGTATATATATCCCTGCTCAAAACAAAAGCAGGCATCATGAGTGAAGGTGTCTGTGCTGGCTATTTCTTTGTTAAAATTTGTCTCTGTGCACTTAAGAGAAGCAGGAGAAAATTCCAAAGACTTAAGGGCAGAAAAGTAGTAGAACTGTACCAAAAACATTTGAATTTATCTCCAGCTTCTTTTTCTCTAAAGAAACAACTTGAAACTGATTTTGGCTGCCTGCTCAGCTCAGAAAAAGAGAGTAACATTAATTCAGGGAGTGTAGGAAGATATAAAATTTTGTTGGCATGAGTTTGTAATGATTGCGTTATGAATGATAAGGTATAAACAGTGTCAGCACTAACATTTGCACACCAGCACTCTGTTTCTTGCACGTATCATGTCTGTTTTAATGAAAAGCTGGCTTCCTCAAGAATGCTTTAGCCGTTTTGTGTCACTTGCTGACGTTGGTTCAGTTTCCCAAAGAAACCTTACAATTTTTGTCCCCGTGTTTACTCCTGTTTCTTCATTTACATGAATGGAGAAATGATTAATTCTTTTTTTTTTTTTTGGGAACAGAATAAAGATGTATCTGTGGACACTAAGAAAGTGTCTGTGTTTTAGAATGTGCTCCTGTGGAAGTTATGAAAAAACAAAGTAATGGCCTAGCATTTGTGACCTGCACAGAGGTCCTTCATGCATCTGCCAGTAAGTTAAGCTTGGTTTAATATATATATCTCAGGGTTTATCCCCAGTCTGTTACACAAAAGCACTGCGTTCTGTCCAGTGAGAACCCTCAGTCTGAGGGAAATCTACCTTAAATAGTGAAATCTCTGTGGACTCATTACCCCTAGCTGCTCCTGTAAACCTGGAACATACGGTTTGGAAATCGCACATTTAGGTCAGAAAGTACAGATTAATCAAGGTACGGGCTGCTGCCCCACTTCTGGTTTTCCAATATCAAAGATGACCTCTAGATTGGGAAATTTCATTTGTCAGGACAGTCGTGAAAGAAACAAGATGGCGAGGTGGAAGGCAGGACATAGAGGCAGAAAAGGAGCCAGTGTGTGGTAAAGAAAGCGCAAAGGTAAAAGCAACAGGAAGGAGGAGGGACAGGACTGAAGTAAGGGGAGGAAGATAAAAGAATAGAGAGCACAGGTGAGAGAGAGAGCATTAAATTACCTGCTCCTATTTTCTCTACCCAGATATAACCCTGCTCTCCTCATGTGTACATCCCAAATTTAAGTCCTGAATTTTCTACTGAAATTCTGTTTGGCATATACGTGTATTTCGGAAAAGCATAAATGCAAACTTAAATAAAAATTAGTGGTCAGTGCACTGTATGAATGCAAACTGGGTCATTTGTGATCTTTTAAATATTTTGACATGGTCTTCTGTCATATTACCATATCTGGAGACTCATAACACTTATATTCTGTTGAGTGTGTATTCCAATAAAAGTTTCAACTTGAGTTTTTAATTGAGAATCCAGATTGTTCTCAACTGTTTTCTGTTTCAAAAAAAATAACATTAGTGGTCATTGTCAAGGAAGTCAATAGGCACATGGGTACAGCTGCAGCTTTCATAGAGAGTTAAGATGGTTTTAGTGCTGATGGAAAAATGAAATATTGAATAGTACATAACAAACACTCTGTGAAATGTCCCTTTCTTTAGTGCTTAATAAAAATCACAGTGGTTATTTCACCAACTATCATTTTAATGGGAATGCCTTAAAGTCATGCTATAGAAAAACAATTCCCACTCCAGGTTTAAGCTCTTCTTTCGAGCTTCAAGTGAGTGTAATTATGGAGAAGTTCTGTGCTTTAAAAGGGTGAGTGATTTTTTTTAAAAAGTGAATGAAGGAGGGAGAAGGCTTTGAGAAGAAGAGCCATTTAAAATGGCTCAGAATTCTCTGTTGCTGGAATAGGTCTTGACGTACATGAATTAGAAGAAAAAGAAGTGATTTTATTAGGGATGATACATTTATCACATAGACTTTTTTATACTGTAGGTTGTTATATGGAATGTGGGTGCGTAAAAGATTAAGTCCATGTATGCATGAGTTACTACATGCTAGGTAAATCTGTCAAAAGAAATATGCACATCTATAAGTAGATATTATGACCATAAACATCAATTATGGTATTGCTTGAAAGCAGTCTGACGAGAATTCTAAAGGAAATATATCCTTTTTTTCCACCTTTTCTTTGGGACCTTGGATGATGACACATAACTCTAGATAACTTTATGCAGAGGTTTTGTATTGAAAGCCCTTATCCTTTCAGGGAACTCTTTCAGGCTAACCCTTTCCCTTGCTGGGTAGGAATGATAACCTGTTTACTTCATGGAACTGAACAGGACGTTCTTACTGTGAATTTTGATCATGACAAGTAATTACAAACTTTGGTTTTTATTTACTCTTTTTCTTTACAGAATGTAGTTTTGTTCTGTATATCAATTTGCAGTCAAACTAAACAAGATGCTGAAGAGGGTGAATTTTGCCTTTGAGTGTCTGTTGTTTTCTCTTTATGTTTTACTTTTCCAATTGACTGGTGTTAGTACATTTTTCCTTGAAAGGCTTCATGTTTGTCAATTCTGTTTTACATTTAAAAATTCAAGGAGCTCTATTTCAAGTTTTTTGTGCATTCAGTGATAAAAATAGAAGTACTCCCATGGATTTTTCTATTTGCAGTCTCTGGGCAGTGTAATACATGAATCCAGATTTAATTTGATACTGCAAGTAACATAGAAGACATACGGTTTTGGGGCGACATCAAAAAGATGATGTTAATCAATTGTCCAGTGCCTCACTCAGCATTTTAAATGAGACCGTGTCACACAAAAAAGTGTGAGATCTGAAATGAAGGTGGATGTAGACAGGCAAGGGTGTCTGAAGTGGATTGGAATAAAATGCAGGTTGTAGATAAAAGGTATCCACAGAGTGAACTGAACAACAGCCCTATGGCAGTGTGCCATCCTTTCCATAAAAGGCATCCTTTTAGCATTGCTGCTCAGAAGAGTAATTTATGGACCACAGATAGAAGAAGGAAATGATAAGGAACAAAACAATACCGAAAAAATCTAAATTTTAATTTAGTCTTGTCTTATTGTACTATAACACTCTGGATAATGGAAAGTAGAGTGGTAAAAAACATGCTGTAACAACAGAAATTGTTTTTTCACTTGTATGTTTGCCTCTTAAATTGCTGTGCTTAATGATGTTAATATTAAGAAAAAAATCATCAGAGCAAGAATTTGAAGCTGAGAGCTTGCGCAGGTAAAAGCTGATAATGAGAATAACTGTTCCGGTTACTTGACTAAAGTGGTTTTTGTAAAGCTGGGCTAAAAGGGCCAATTAGTAAATATTATGAAGACTGTCTAAATGGAGGGACTAGAAAATTGCTGTATAAAATAGATTTTGAAAGGAGGAGAAGTAACGTGATCTTTCCTGCTCAGAGTTGTTCCAGATACCATCCTGCTTGTACAAAGATCTTTACAGCAGCATCAGCCCCTCCTGAATCTCTGTGATGCAGATGTAAGATGTGTTTTTATAAATAGCGATAGTCTCTTCATAGTATAACTTTTTAGCAGACATGTCTATTGTAAAACATACCAGACAGGAAGAAAAGAAATCCTTGCCCAACACTGGAAAGAAAACATTCCTTGCAAAGCCTCAGTATAGACTATAAATAAAAGATGTACAGAATCCTCAGTGTTGGGATGGATACAAGCTGGAACCAAGTGTAAACATTCAGACTTGCTAGCCTGAGAGCACAGGCTGAAAGGTTTGGTGTGTTTTTCCATTTTGATTTCAAAGATAGAGTTGTAGTGCTAGTGTGAAAACCAAAATCCATTGCTGTGAGTTAGAAGGCATTTGTGACTGTTGCAGGGTGCAGAATAACTTGAACTCAAGCTGTCTGTAGCAGCGTTGCTGAGGCCTTTTTTGGATGTCCCCACGAATGGGTATATATTGTCACTGCACTGATCTTGTCCTTCTGTTTCCCATTGCTTTCAGTGCTGAACTTGTTCCCTTTTAGATCCTCTCTGAGAAGCTGTAGCATTTCTTTTCATAGATGCTTAAGGAACTCCATCATTAGGCCAGTAATTGCCTTTGGTAAAAAGTGTGAACTAATGTCTCAAGTCCTTGAAATAGGTGTTGATCAAGAAATTTTTATGTTTTGTTTTCTAAGGTTTTGCAAATGAATGTCTACAAGCTAGTAAATATGTTGGTTAAGAGCTTTAATGGCAAAAACTTAGTCTAATGGAGAGCTGGGGTTGTCCAGAGATTTCTTGTTCTCTTCGAAAACAAGGTTTATGATGGTCATCACGCAGACAGAAACAATTAAGATGTGTACTATAGACACATGTTAAGATTTTAAGGCTTTGAACATGTTTTCTACCATTCTAATAAAACCATTTTTTCACCATGAAAGGGTTTTGAAAAATATAAGTTCTCAGTTATAGACACTATTAAACATTAGACGGGCAGATAATATTTTATTTTTTCCCCAGTTATTCCTAATTTCTATTGAAATTGAAGAGTTAAGGTCTAGGTACCTTGATAGATTTGCTTCTCCATGAGTCCCTCTAGTAGTAGGCCCAGTCATAATTTTCTCTTTAGTTCTGGGGTAGGGTTTTTTTCCCGTTTTTAACGCATAGTGTTTTCTCTTTTCAGCCATTTCGTTCAATACCTTTGAGTAACATTCAGGCATCTTTCTCTAAAAGCCATCTTTTAGCTGATAATTTATCTGTCTCTATTGGTTTTTAATAGGTACTCAAAACATGAGAAACACTGATCTAGCCTTCACCACTACATTACTTAAGCATTTTGAGGTAATTTAAATATAGAGTTAATAGCCTTTCTTCCTGTTACCTCAGCCTACAGGAAATATTATTTAATGGCTAATGCATGTATAAAAAATTGGTCTGAAAGTAGATAGATGGTTATTTATTCTTAGACACCACTAACTTCAATTCTGGGTAAAATTTTATCTGCAGTATTTATCTGCACATCTCCCTTGCTAATCTGTCAGTTTTGTCCTTCTACTGGAAGGTACCTGCTGCTGGCAGTTGAAGTGGGAGCAGACGTAGATTCCATTATCTGCCTTGCAAAGAGAAGTGATTTGTTCTTCTGGTTTTCCTTTCTTAGGAACACTAATAAAATGGTGTCACTGTTTTAAGTGCACCCTAGTTTGCTGTCTCTCTGGAATGCATTGTCATATGAACATGGCCCATCTGTAATTATTTTGGGATATGGCCTCAAAAAATTGAAAAAAGAAGAGAAACAATATCGTGCTTTCTCTAAGTCCATCCTTCAGATCATTGCACTGAGCACAGATGCAGGCTTTGGGATGTATAAGGAGACTGAGTAGTTTTAGGATCTTGGGAAGTCTCAATCGAAGAGAGATGTTTGCAAAACTGAGATGTTTGTCCTCTTCTCTGACTTTGTTTTTGGGGAGTTTTGTGAGTGTGGCACAGCCTCTAGAGTACAGTTTCTTCATGTGAACTTCTGTAAATACTGATAGAAAGACCTGACTTTGATGCTACTGCCAAAATTGGATGTCATTGAACCATTTCCACCAAAGAGAGGGGGTTCCTGGGGAGGTTGTGTAGAACATAAAGAGTTAAAGTTGCAAGCTGCTTCCTCCATCTCAGCTATCTTTTTTTGCTAAAGGATTTTTCTTATGCACTGGATTTAAAAAAAAAAAAAAAAAACCAAAACCAACAAAAACCAAAAACCAGTAGTGAGAGACAGTAAAAGACAGTAACAGCATTTCTGCTTTTCACCTTTTGTTGCTGTGAAGGGTATCAAGTGTTTTGTGTTCCTTCTTTTGCTTTTTGCAATATGTGAAATTAAGAAGGTTGCCTGACCTGCTATTTATATAGAAGCTCAATCAGTGCCTAACATCCATTTCTCTTGTTTTGAGATAAAGGCTTATTTGCAGTTCTGCTTGACAGTAATGGAAGATAAATCACAGAAATTTGTGCGATCACACCGTAGTTGAAAGGAGACAGGTTGATATTTACAATTCTAGCGTGACACTTAGGGTCTTTAGAGCTGTAACACCAGATCACAGAAGACAATCCGGGAGCAAGTTGAAGTAAGGTGAACGCATAGGCCTTTCGGAAGAGGAAAGTTCTCTAGGATCCAGATTGTTGTAGTGATCCACGTCATTGGTATCAGCCTGTACCTCGCTGGGTGCTTACTGGACCATGCTTTTTTATGTTAGAAAAATGTTTTTACGTCTAACTCTGAAAGAATTCTGCCACTATAGCATCTGAGTCCTTGGCAGAATCAAAGCAAAGGGTGCAAATGAGCTTCAAAAAGAAATGTCCTTAAATCCTACAGGTTAAGGAGCCTCTTAAGAGTTTCTCCCTAGTAAAACTGGCCGTTTGTCACCTCTTCGGGCTCGAGGTGACAAACATGGGGTCCCTTTCCGGGGAGCTGGGCTGGGGTCCGTGCCCCAGGGCGGGAGCTGTCCAGGCGGGTGGTGCTAGAGCCCCCCCTGTCACCCCCCCGGCGGGCTGGGCACCGCCAGGGCCTCCTGCCCCCGGATAGGGAAATTCAGCCCGTCAGCAAAACAAGTTTTGCTCTTCTTTTCTGTGCTTTCTGAGATGCGTGTTACTTCTGGGGAAGGAGTTATCGCTTGTGGCTGCGGTAGAAGTCAGGACATTGCAACCCATCGTCCCACCTTCAACATTTATTGTGAGTTCCGCTTCAGTGGAAAAAAAAAAAAAAAATTTTGAATTTTTGATCTTTTGTTTTCTGAAGCTGGTGTGCAGTTGCTTGTGGAGAAATAATAAAACCGACTACGCAGCACTGAACATACAAACTGGCACATACCTCTTGTTTCTTTAAGTCATAGCGTATAAAAAAAAAAATTATAGCGTGAAGTTGTCCCAGCACTCTAATTGGTTGGTATATGTTCGTTTCAGTCAGGGGAAAAACAAAACAAAACGTGTTTTCTAGCCTGAATGAGCCAGCTGGTGTATGACATGGAGTTTATGTCATACCTTTGCAACATTCTGTTTTATTCAGGAAACACATTACTGAAGGTACATTTCAGTGTTCAGACAGGGCAGCACCTGAGCACCTCTGGTTCAGAGCCGTCTAGGACTGGTGTTCAGAGCCGTCTAGTACGGATTAGCTGGTCGACAGGCCAAATAAGGCAGACCAGTACTGCATTTATGAGACTTTTCCTTCATGGTGGACAGCAGTTTGGTGTCAGCTGCTAATTTTCACAAATTAGCAGGAACTTTCTTGCTTTGAGACTTTTCTTCATTGTTACGTGTAAGTTCAGAAGCTGGTAAGGGGAACAAGCAGGTGGATAACGTAGTGGTATAACCTTTGCCATGAACCAAGGTGAAAGAAATGAAGCAGGAAGCAGTTTTCTGGAAATTAGGTAGTTATTACTGACAGCAATTAATAGCAAGAGAGCATGCAATAGCTCTTACTGATTGCCTTGAAAATGACTCTTGCTTGTTTCCAGTATTTTAAATGGCTTGCACTGAAACTAATTCAAAATTGACAGGTCAAGTTCTGTGGAAGCACACTCTTTTCCTCCTGAATATCAAGAATAAAAACGTAATTGCTATTACACTTAAGGCAGTTACCTGTTACTGTAACTGACACTTGGGAAGTAATAGGAAGGAGTCTGGTTATTGTTGAGAAATATTTTGTTGTGATTTTTGTTTTGTTTTCATGTGGAAAAGGTACAAAGGTCAGAACATAAACAGATGCGCTGTTTTAAAAATGTAAAGGCAGAGCCAAGAAGATTTACGCATTCATTCCGGAAATTCTACTTCATATTTACTTCTGGTTAGGAACTGACATTGTTTAACTTGTGTTCTGCATTCCAGGACAAAACAGTTTATAGAGCTGTAGAACTACCCCTTCTTTTTTTTTTTAGGTGAAGGGATGAGTTTAGCTTTCATCTCAATGGTAGAGTTTTTTCTGGAGTACATTTTAGGTGGTAAAGTTTGTTTTCTCTATAAAACTAGCCTCATACTTTTTCTTGCACAAATTGTATATTAGAGATTCAACAGTTGCAATGTTTTCTAAAGATAACTTCTCTTAGTGTAGGTTATGTTTGACCTTGGTTTCTGTGTTTACAGAGTGAGGAATCGAACGCATGTAACTGATTGTACTTCAAGGAGTGGAAAGAAGGTTGAGCTTTTGTAGTCTGTAATTGGAAAGTCACACAAATTCCAGTTAGACTATGAGATGAAAGTCGCCATTGGATATAAAACTGTCACTTTTTTCTTTTTATGTTGAAAGGAAGTTTAATCATAGTTTGCAGTTTTAAGAAATTCTTTCTAAGATAATATCTATTATTATTATTTTTTTTTATTATTAGACTGCTGTTTTCTATTGGTCAGATCCTACGTACTTTATGCAAGTGGTTTGATTTCCAAGTAACCTCCTGTTTTAACAACAAAAAGGAGAATTTGGCTCTAGTGCTGTGAAATAAATGAGAGACATGTTAATCAGAATTATTGGCAAGTCTATAAAACTGGATAGTGTTCATCTATAATACTTATAGAAATTTTAAGGTCGTGATACAACAAGACCTATGAAACTGTATGACGTAGAAAATGCATACATGTCTATTTTTATAGACTGGCCTGATGAAGCTCCTATGGTCCATCAAGTTAGTGACAAACACATTTTTAAATGAGTGTATATGGTATGGTGTACTTACTGAGGGCAACTTTTCCCCTATCCTGTCAGTCGTAAGAGATACTTAAAAATTGTGCAAAAAAACTTATTTAAATACTCTGGATGAAATCTACAAAGCAAAGGAATTTGGACTGAAGGCAAAGTTTGGTCTTTTTTAATCTCATCCCGTGATATTCATCCTTTAAGGAACAAGAATGATCCAGCAATTAAAAATAGGGCTCTGTGAGTTTAGACAAATTTGATTAAATCTCCATGTGTGTCCCAGAGTTGCTGGGTGCGTTTGAGTAGTTTGCACTGTGTGCCTGAGCACACACTGTAACTTGGTAAAATGGAATAGTTCCCATCCCCATCTTTTAGGGACCTTGTAGCAATGTGTGTGTGAGGGGCTCGTGTCGCGTTGTTTGCCTACAGTATTTAAGAAAAAAAAAACCTCTAGCATCAGCTGGACTCTGGACTCTGGATACTGGAATTTAAGAAATTTTTGTCTGGTGCATCAATTTTTCTGGCCAAATGCAGAAAATAATGGATTTATCTTTCACTGAAATGTGCAGGAACACCTGAGTAATCAGCAAAGCTCGTGCAAACAGAGGAAACCTATATGACCTGTTTAGGCTATAAAGATTGCCTATAAAAGGAGCAGCAAGACTGAGAAAGCTTTAGTGAATTTGGCCATTGTCTTGCATAGATTATATCTGGACCAGTTTGTCATCTTCCAGATTTTATCACAGGAGAGTGCCGGTGAGGTTGTTGGTGACCATGATGTGGTGCCCTGATGAAAAGAAGAGCATATTCCCAAATGGACATGAACTCATTTAGGGGAGTGTGGGGGCAGAGCCATGGGACAGGCTGGGTGATGGAAACTCTGTAGGAGTGTGAGTTAGAGGGAGCAGGAAAAGGCAAAGCTGTTTGCTCAGCCAGCAGCTGCCGCAAAAGGGATCTGCCACGGTGGGGAGTGGAATGCGCTGGAGGTGGCCTTGGGTGGCTGCAGCTGCAACAGCCAGTCCTTCTCAACTGGAGCAGACCACCACAAGCACAACTTCACATGAAGCAAACACAGAACTGTCTTGTCTGCGCACTGAAGAGGTTGCATGGGTTGATACTCCTAATGCATACTGTCATTTACCAAGTTGTTTATACAAAAGACCATTTGTGGTTATTAATATGGACTCCTGCCATTAACCATTAATAACCATGTAATGGTTAATAATATAACCGTTACAGAATCCTACATTAAACAATATGCTTTTCTGGTCACGTATAGATCCAACCTATAAAAGGTGAATAAATTTGTCTTGTGTTGGTGTTTTAAAACCAAAAAGTTGTCCCTGTTTGCATTTTTTTTTTAATCCACTAGTAGGACAAAAAGTAGAATTCAATTATTTTTTTCTTGTCCAAAACAATTTCAAAAAGAAAAAGCAGCAGTAGTACTCCTTGTGTCCACTCCTAGTACCCTAATGTGGATACTGGGAACATAAGTTGAAAGTATTGTTTATCCTAAGTTTATGAAGTTGAGTGTCCTTTTAGTTTCAGAAGCTTTCTGAAGCAGTCTACTTTTTTTTTTTTTAAATTTGTTGAGAAAGGAAGGAATAAATGTTAGAAATGTACAAGTGTTTTACAGAAATGGATTTTATTTTTTTCCAGTGAGTATATAATGTAAAACATGCATATTCCAGTAAGCTGAAAAAGAAACTCCAATCTGTCTTCTTTGTGGATGCTTGAACATCCAGATCACTAGGTCGGAGTCAGGCATATTATCTTCTTGTTTGCACATTGACTTGGCTTCAAGAGAAGAGCTTTCAGTGCTTGCCCTTGGAATATGGCATGGCCTGGGGAATAAGGCATTTTTTTGGAGGTACAGGTTGCTCGTCTGACATGTAACCAGTCAAGCAGACTCATCCCTTAGTTTGTGTTCCATCTTTTTTGATGCAGTCTTGACCTTTTCTGTTTATCTTCTCTAAAAGAAGTAGAATTTCTTCAAAGGCAGTGGGGGTTGGGGGAGGATGCTAGACAGGAGAAGTATCACTGCATCAGACATAGAGGAAAGAGTTTCTGCCATGTCCCCAAAGCAGAGAGGCTGAGCAAGACTCCAGATCTCCAGCTGCATCTGTTGGTCTGCCTTCATTCTGTCTCTGCATACTTCCCTGTTCAGTACCCAAATCTCAGGTTACCTGCCCAGGTAGATAACTGTAAACAGACAACGTGAAAAAGTGTGTGTCAGACTTCTTGGATGGGTCTAGAGGGAAGGGGTCTTTGGGTCATGACCACGTACGTTTGTTACAATTAGTTTTAGCTGTATTTCAGGTAATGGTGTCATCATCAACTGTAATTTTGCTAGGGAATCCAAACTGGGAGCACAGAGGTTTGGTGGTTGTTTTTAAAGCCCTCTGGTGGAAGACCATTATTTTATGCCAGGAGTTACTTCATTGCCTGATGACTAATCAGCCCATTGGAGAGTTTGTTATCAAGAGTCATGGAAAGTTGGCCCCTGGTAGGAATCTCACAGATAGTTACTGAAGGAAGTCAGAACAACGTTCTCAAGCTTCAGAGTGAAATGGGAGCGAAAGTGACTGTGATGACAAAGTTTACTTACAGCAGATGCAACTTTTCAAATGCTGCCCAAACTGCTGAGCAAAATGGAGTAGCGCTGAAAAATCCAGTACTTGTCATTACTGGACTGAATGTGATCCCAAGTAATGCAGCCATAAGACACAGGCTTCACAGTTTTACATAGTCTCATTGAATGCTTTTAATGCTACTGCAGTGTAAGAAGAAATCAACTGACAGCAGACAGGTCTTTGTATTTGCACTTTGACCATCTCTCTGCTTGCAGGCATTGTTCGTATGCTACCAGCAATTCCTGTTTCACCCTAACAAAACAGAAGGTGCTGAGGTAAATTGGTATCTGGAGCTTCCTTTGGCCACTCCTCACCTCTTTTGCACAAGTCAGTTGGTTCAGGACAGAAAAGACATATCTTAATAACCTGTCCATAAGGTCCGTTTGCACTGTGGGATCTCTTTGACCTCTCTATTCTCTTGAGAAATGAGTTATTTGGTCTTGAAAGCTCTGTAATTGAGGCACAGGTACTGACTCAATAAGAGGCGGTTTGAGAATAAAGATTAGATTTATAAAGGAGCTCAAGTGACAACATTTGTTATCATTACGCACAAATTTTACCTTTGAGGCACAAAAATCTCCACACCAAGTTAGGCAACTGAGCGCTCTATTCATTCTCTACATGTTTTGTGTAGTCTGAGCTACAGTTCTGGCATGTTCTGTGGAAGTTTAGAGTTGTTACCATGGAAGAGAAAAACGGTTTGAAATGAGCGCAAGCCCGGAAAAAGAACCTAAACAAAGGCATTATACCACGTATGTGCTATGTTACTTGCTGCTGTTTGCATCCTGGCACTGGGAGAGTAACATGCAGCAGCACAGGTCCGTGTTTGATCGTGATTATACAAATGCTGGCGCAGTGGTATCAAGACCGAGTAAAAGACACTCCAGGTGGGGTCTCAGGAGAGCGGAGCAGAGGGTGAGAATCACCTCCCTTGACGTGCTGGCCACGCTTCTTTTGATGCAGCCCAGGATGCGGTTGGCCTTCGGGGCTGTGAGCGCACGTTGCCAGCTCACGTCCAGCCTTTCATCCACCAGTACCCCCAAGTCCTTCTCGGCAGGGCTGCTCTCCATCTCTTCATCCCCCAGTCTGTATTGGTAGCAGGGTCGCCCTGACCCAGGTGCAGGACCTTGCACTTAGGTATCGCTGTCACCAGGGATTCTTTGGTGGCCTTATGTACCCCCTTCCTTGACTTATAAAGCCATTTGCGATCGTGAACCTGAATTGGGCCTGCGGTCTCCAAAGTTAGTGCATCATCAGTAGTCTTATGGATGTGGATAGTGGTTTTGACTGTCCGAAAGGGAGCTAGAGGCTTGCATTATTAAAGGTGAATCTGTATCCCACCTTCTCCCTGGAGTCATGTTTGCATGCTGTCCTGCATGTTTGCAGGAGTAAACGAGAGCAGATATTGCAAGGGTACGGAAGGGCTGTGTTAAAGCAAGTGCAGCTAGCAGCACCAGCTGTGCTTTGTTCACTTGCCCCTGAGAACTGGAAAGGCCAAATCATGAATGGTGCTTTGGCTAACAGCTTCACCGTAATCCCTGACAGCTGCTTGCAGTAATTTAGCATTGCACATGTATGGGAAGTGAACACTAAAATCTTGACCCCCTCCCTTCTCCACCCCCCTTCCCCCATTCCCTTCATTTGGCTCAGCCTCTCAAATCTCAATGCTGGTAGCCCAGGCTTTTATGTTGCTGGTGTTATCCAGGCCTGCAGCCTAATAGTATGAGGATTTACTAGAAGCAGAAAAACCAAACCCCAAAATATCCTAAACCCATTCTCAGAACCTACACTGTGACCTGTGGGACCTGAGCTTGGGGAAAGTATCAGCCATCAAGTCAAGTGACTCCAGCGTATGTGTTCCTGGCTGGTGGAAGGACGCTGGGACTTTTTAATTTTGTTGTTGTTTCACTAGCTGGTTTTGTTGGCTGCCAGACAACAGACAGTTTGTCTAGTGGTGGGAAGTATGTTATTTGTAGGCTGTTAAACCAGTGAGACATCTGACCAGGAAACCGGCGATATGCTCTGACTGGGGACTATGTGAGGTTTCATCAGTCAGCGTGCTGGAGCCAGGAAGCACCATCCTGCCAGAGGTATCATCAGAAATTCTGAGGAGCTGGCATTTATGTGGTAGGAGTCAGGACAGAATAACACTCAAGTGCTTTTCTTTTTGGTCATGGCTTTTCTATTTAAATGCTTATGTATTTTTTTTCCCCCCTGAAACAGTCTCAATGCCATTATTCTCATTATATTCAAGCAATAACACTTGGGGTTTGGTCTTCCCTTTCTCCCCTTCCCTTTCTCCCCTTCCCTTTCTCCCCTTCCCTTTCTCCCCTTCCCTTTCTCCCCTTCCCTTTCTCCCCTTCCCTTTCTCCCCTTCCCTTTCTCCNACAGTCTCAATGCCATTATTCTCATTATATTCAAGCAATAACACTTGGGTTTTGGTCTTCCCTTTCTCCCCTTCCCTTTCTCCCCTTCCCTTTCTCCCCTTCCCTTTCTCCCCTTCCCTTTCTCCCCTTCCCTTTCTCCCCTTCCCTTTCTCTCACTGTGCTCTCTGATGAGGTACATCTCTCACCCTTTCTCTAAAACCAAGTGGGAAATGTGCTTTGCCTCATGATCTGAAAGATAACAAAAGTGTCTGTTTTAGTTCTGGTCAGCTGAGAATGAATTATCATGAATGCAAGAGAAACTCCCTTTAAGTACATAATGTTCTTAAAATATGCAAACTTTAAAATACACATCAAATCTAAACCCTTAAATTTCACCGGGAAGTGAAGAAGCAGGCATGCAGATTGCAAATCGTACCTATTCATGTATTTCTTCATCAAGGTACTTTGTAGCATGGTATTCTGCCAAGGTAGTCCTAGGAAGCAGGCAGAGACTTTGTATAAAATAATAACTTCAGAAAGTTTTCATGGTGTTTGCCCATGTGGGATTTGTTGTAATAACCTAACGGCAAAGTGACAAAAAACATGAGTAATAGTAGGAAAACCTGAGTCTTAAAGGGTTTGAGCCTTTGGATTAAACACAGGTAGTATGAATACATACGGGAGAAAGCAGTTATGTTAGCAGTTGTTAAACCATATAAAATAGATGAAATAATTATAAACTCCACACAAAGGTGTACTCCCTCAGAGAAGAATAGTGACAGCCATGACATCTTCTCCAGCCCACTACCATCAGCGAGATTGCAACATTATTCCTTTGTAATAAATATAACTTGCAGGTACTGTCAAGAGACAAAAAACATAGCCCAAAATTTTATTTAAAGAAACAGGAGCCTGTGGCACAGTTGTGTAATAGTTAAGGGAAGCTGCTGGCTACCAGAAATTCAGGAGTATGGGTCACTCTTGTAAAATCTTGGGCGGTCAGGTTTGCAGTTTGACAGAAATATTGATTCAAGGACAGGTGCAAATTATGCTTCACCATCTTCTGAGATGGTGATCCTGAAGCCTGATGACATAAAATGTCAATTTGATAGTTTCAGAGATGAGCAGCACCTCCCAACTGATTTGGGCATTACTGGTAGAGCTTTGGCAGAATGACCACTTTTTTCTCCCATTCTGACTAGGAACATGCATACATTAGTAAATATGCTTCAGGCAGCAAAATTAGAAAGCAGAAAAGAACATGAAATTGGATCTGAACGCCTACGCTGCAGTGTTAGAAAGCAAATAACCGTAATATTCTTAAAATAGCTTATGAAATTTCAAGTGGAAAGAAGCCATTTACAGATGGTAGGAAGATAAAAGCATTACTGACATTTTATATCAAATGGGGTTTAGTAGCAATTGTAAACTATGCTATGGCGGTAGGAGAATCTTCCGTGGAGATGGTAATGAATTGCTTAGCAAAGAGGGATGGTACCACAAGGGGTGTTGGGGTATGGAGATCATGTTTGAAAAAACGAGCTAAAAAACCCCAGCCCTCTCTACTAGGCAGAAATAAGCAGTTTGATAAGTTGTACAAAGCAGAGGGTGAAAGATAAACAGGTTCTATAGGTGTTGTCCAAGCTAAAGCAGTGCTCCAGCCCTTGGGTTTTGGCTCATAGCCCAGGGCATGTCCTGGGAAGACTGACCTCCCTCATGCATTTATTGCATTGGTATTTTTAAACTCAATTCCGTACTCCCTTTTTGCTTTAGAAATATATAGTCTCTGGTGGGTAGAAATCTTCTCATATACATACCATAAGTTTTCATCCTATGTACTGAGTAACCTGGGGTTGAGGGCAGCCAGCGCTCCAGGCCAGCACTTCTGCACGGGTCCACGGCTTCAGCTTGCGCCTAGACAAATTCTAGCACAAATTAACCTGTTGCAGCCTCGGGTATAACTGAGGATTAGAAATATTGCTGTGAATGACTTTTATGATTTTTTTTAATTTTTTTTTTCTGTTTTCTTATCTAGATGACTGAATACTTTTAATGTGATAATGACTAAGCGTACTGGTCACAAGCAATGACGAGGGTGAATTTGTAAGCGGAAATGTGCAATGTGTAGCATGCGGCACTGTAACAGAATGCATATTTGAGAAAAATTCAATACGGCAACATCTTCACTAAATACTTTTATGTTCGAACATGAGACACTAATCTGAAAGAAGTGGTAGATCTAAAAATAAAAAAAAAAGAGCCCAAATCTCAAATGAACTGCTTGGGTGGGAAAAGTAAATTCACTCTCGAAGAGCAGCATTTCATTCCCATTAATGGGCTGTGACAGCCTGTTTCACTGCATTGGGTCATCGGTCTAACACATCAGACAGGCATTTCATCTTTTTATTTTCAGTGTTAGTAATTACATACAGCATCAATTATTCATAAGAGCTGAAATCTCTTAACTGATAAAGTGGGAAAGATTTCTTTGCCTATCTTTCGAGGTTTGTGTTATGACAGGTTAAATAACCAGCCAACTTAGGGCATGATGATTGGATGTATGTACATGTCAAAATGTGACCGTGAAAGTGTGCTGCTCCATAGTAGCATTTTAAAAGCAAATATATTAACTTCAACACTGCTTATAACCTGAAAATAATGTAAAAATCCTGAAATAATATGTTAGATTCTCTGTTTATTAAATGTTTTCAGCGACTCCATTCATAACATTGCTGTTTTACTGACACCATAGTGATGCATTTAAATGGATGCACAGAGTTCTCATCTTCAGCAAAGGAAACCCTGAGGTTTCCTATTTATTCACATATTTAATTCATGTTCCTGTGTGGTGACATCTTAATAATCAATCAATTGATTTGCCAAAAATTTTACTGAGCTTTTTTTGACATGAGTTATCAAGTCAAGCTTTTGGGTTTTGAAGAAGTAATTTGTGGCTTGTTACTGTGTAGTCATCAGAGAGAGGAGAGGTAGTAGAGTTTGCTGTTTGGTTTTTGGTTTGAAGTAGCAACTTGTGTGTATCACCTGGGCGATACATGTTAGTATGCGGAATGAAATAGGCAAAGAAGAGCAGCTTTCTTCTGTGCTGTTTTTGGTAGCCTTTTTTTTTTCTTTTTTTTTTCTTTTTTTTTCTTTTTTTTTCTTTTTTTTTTCTTTTTTTTTTTTTTTTTTCTTTTTTTTTCTTTTTTTTTCTTTCTTTTTCTTTTCTTTTTCTTTTCTTTTTCTTTTCTTTTTCTTTTCTTTTTCTTTTCTTTTTCTTTTCTTTTTCTTTTCTTTTTCTTTTCTTTTTCTTTTCTTTTTCTTTTCTTTTTCTTTTCTTTTTCTTTTCTTTTTCTTTTCTTTTTCTTTTCTTTTTCTTTTCTTTTTCTTTTCTTTTTCTTTTCTTTTTCTTTTCTTTTTCTTTTCTTTTTCTTTTCTTTTTCTTTTCTTTTTCTTTTCTTTTTCTTTTCTTTTTCTTTTCTTTTTCTTTTCTTTTTCTTTTCTTTTTCTTTTCTTTTTCTTTTCTTTTTCTTTTCTTTTTCTTTTCTTTTTCTTTTCTTTTTCTTTTCTTTTTCTTTTCTTTTTCTTTTCTTTTTCTTTTCTTTTTCTTTTCTTTTTCTTTTCTTTTTCTTTTCTTTTTCTTTTCTTTTTCTTTTCTTTTTCTTTTCTTTTTCTTTTCTTTTTCTTTTCTTTTTCTTTTCTTTTTCTTTTCTTTTTCTTTTCTTTTTCTTTTCTTTTTCTTTTCTTTTTCTTTTCTTTTTCTTTTCTTTTTCTTTTCTTTTTCTTTTCTTTTTCTTTTCTTTTTCTTTTCTTTTTCTTTTCTTTTTCTTTTCTTTTTCTTTTCTTTTTCTTTTCTTTTTCTTTTCTTTTTCTTTTCTTTTTCTTTTCTTTTTCTTTTCTTTTTCTTTTCTTTTTCTTTTCTTTTTCTTTTCTTTTTCTTTTCTTTTTCTTTTCTTTTTCTTTTCTTTTTCTTTTCTTTTTCTTTTCTTTTTCTTTTCTTTTTCTTTTCTTTTTCTTTTCTTTTTCTTTTCGTTCTTTTCAGAATAAAATAAGTTGCTGGGATTCTCCATCTCGGCTTTCTTTGTAGGTTACCCTAGGAAACCACAGAAATCCCATGCAGACTTTGGAAATGTGTGGTGTTAGGTCTGGAAAGGGGCAATCCTAGTGTACTAGCACATAATTCTGGAAATAGGAGCTCCAGAGCTAAACTGCAAGCAGTACAAGGCGATTACCCAGTGCAATTTTTAAATTATTGTGACTACAAGGCTTTTCCAGCATTCTTGAGAAACTGTTCTACAGTGAAATGGAATTAATTAACAGACTGCCCATGGAGGTGATGGAATCGCCATCCCTGGAGGTATTTAAAGGGCGGGTGGACATGGTGTTGAGGGACATGGTTTAGTGGTGTTTTTGGTAGTGTAGGTTATGGTTGGACTCGATGATCTTGAAGGTCTCTTCCAACCCAAGTGATTCTATGATTCTAATTTTCCAGCCTCAAAAAATCGAAAGAAATAATCTGTAGAGCCAATAAAAATCTCAAAATTTGGTTTTGACTAACTGTATTTAGGGCTACAACCTCTTGTAAATTTAGTTTAATTTGTTGCATATTATAAAAATGGGGATAACAGGCTATTTTGGTTTCTGTGTATTTTTATTCTTTTACAGATGTGTTGAAGTCTTCAGGGATAGGAATAATTATGTATGTGTTTCTTGTAGTACAGATGGGTTTAAAATTTGTATATATTATTTTTAATTTAAAAAAAAAAATCTTAGGGCATCCCATCTGATGTAGCTATTTCCTCTCACCAACATCTACTTTTCTTGCAACGGCCAAATTATTCTCTTTCCTTCTTTCTCCCGGTAGCATGTGAATGCTGCCACTTTAGCCTCGTTTCTCCCACATCTTGGGCTTCTCAGTCTCTGCCTATGGGACTCCCTGAAAGCGTGCATTTACTTCATGTTTTGCTGCCTGCGTTCTGCCTGGGTATATGAATGCACGTATATGTATACATTCTGCCTCCTTGGGCACGGAGCAGCCCTGACTCCTTAGGGAGCGCACCCTTCGGCAGAGCCCATTCTTGCATTGCCTTCCAGCAGTACACCCTTCTTCGGATGCAGCCAGAGCCCTCCGCGTGCAGATCCTACCCGTTGAGGAGCTGTGGGTTGCCCTTTCCAAGGAAAATCAGTGTTTTGGAGTGGATTTCAGATTGTCTTGAAATGTTAAGGTTTGTTTGTTGGGAAATTTGGTGGCAGTGATGCTATCTAACCTGTCAGGTTCTTTGTGTGCCTGCGTGGCCATGATTTACCTTTTCTACCATGTAAAGGCTCAGCCTATGTGCTGTTCTTGAATTTTATTTTTAATAAAAAATCATTTTTTGAGAGTCACTTACCTGGTGAAGGAAATAATAAATTATATCGTACATATTTCATCATTAAGATGATATTGTTGCTGTTGAATTTCCAGAAATTAAAACACACTTATTTATAAAGCTGTTCTCTTTCTAGCTACTGTGTTGCAAGGGCTGCTTGTTTGTCTTCTGAATAACAGTTGCATATTCCCTGGGCTCCTCCCCTCTCCTCCTTCCTCACATTCGTCACGGCCTTTCGCAGAGAAAAGACGAGACCCATTCTGCATGGACCTGACAGCTCTCTCCATTGTCAGAGTCATTCCTTCAAACTGTCAATGAACGTACCAACTGGAGTCTGATTAACTAGGAGGAAGAATAGCTCTTCAGAGTAAAGCAAAGAATTTCTAACGTTATTCCAACAGTAGCAAATTTCTTAAGGAATATAGAGATCTATACTGTACAGTTTTATTACATGATTTATGTAATTTCATTTAACAGCTTCATTTTATCATCTTCCTAAATCTGTATTCTAGTACTACTTAATATTTAGAGATTCTAAGAAAAAAAAAAAACTGTGTACCTTGACCTCAGCTACGATACCGACTGTAAATACAATCAGCTGTTAATTCTCCACTGGGAAAATTATCTGTTGTGGGTAGTCTGTGACATTGTGGTTGTGGCTTACCCGTGCCACTGCTACCTGTGCTGGTGGCATAAGCTCAGCTGAACGGCTGTCAGAGCCAGCTCCAGTGCTGCCCCTCTGCGGGGACAACTCAGATGCCCCGTGATGTGCCAGCAGAGCTCAGCACGTGGAGGCATCTGCTGGAGTTCGTTTTGGGAGGACTGTTTTGTTAGCCTAGGCTCGACACCAGCCGTGTTGAACCTACAGCAGTGCCAGAAGAGGCAGGTGTGCCCCTGCTGGGACTGGCTGTGCGTGGCTCCCGTGGGGGACAACACACAAGGTGGTGGCAACCACCACGCTGCTTGTCCTGCCTTCCTTAAGATTTTGTGAAGTCTTACCAGTGTGAAGTTAAGATTGTATTACCCTATGTCTCTCAGCCTGGGAGTGCTCTGAAGTAATCATTCTACCTGGAATAATCCTGAACTAAAGTGAAAGTTTCCTGCAATGGAGGGAAAGACATTGAGGTGCTGGAGCGTGTCCAGAGAAATGGCAATTGAAGCTGGTGAAGGGTTTGGAGCACAAGTCTTATGAGGAGCGGCTGAGGGAACTGCGGTTGTTCAGCCTGGAGAAAAGGAGGCTGAGCAGAGACCTCATCGCTCTCTACAGCTACCTGAAAGGAGGTTGTAGTGAGGTGGGGTCAGTCTCTCCTCCCAGGTAGCAAGTGATAGGATGAGAAGAAATGGCCTCAAGTTGTGCCAGGGGAGGTTTAGATTGAATATTAGGAATTTTTTTTCACAGAAGGTGTTATCAAGCATTGGAACAGGCTGCCCAGGGAAGTGATTGAGTTCCTAGCCCTGGAGGTATTTAAAAGATGGGTAGATGTGGTGCTGAGGGACATGGTTTAGTGGTGGTTTTGGCGGTGGTTGGTGATTGGACTTGATCTTAAAGGTCTTTCCCAACCATATGATTTTATGAAATGAGGGGCTCCAAATTATTAACATTATTATTATCCATGGTATCCCAGTCTATCATTGTCCTGGGTAAGGGCAATTTAACTGTATTTCATCCAGTTGGGACATAAAAACCTAAGTCTGACAAAAGCATTTATTTTAGAAAGGCATTCATTTGGATTTGATTTTTCTCTTGTTCTGATTAGTTCATTCTAATTAGTAATCTGTTTATGAAAGAAGACAAGCACATGTTCATTTGCATAATATAGGAATGTGATTATTATAGGCATAATTCAAATTACTCCTGAAAGTTGCTGGACTTTTGAGAAATAGGTGAGCCTGGAACTGGAAAGGTGGAGTCTATAGTGCCTGTGGTGCTCACTGGTTGAAGGTTGGCCTGGGATTTTGAGATATGGGACAAAAAAATACACGTGTAAACCAGGAATAACTTCTGAAATCACTAGAGTTAAACTGTATAAAATCACGTGGTGTGTTGAGAGCAGGTTCTCGGTCTCTTGTTGCAGTCTATGTTTAAGCCACTGAACTCAGTCAGGTCCTTGAGAGTCTTAACACTGCTTTGCCCTCAACAGGGTAGAAAAAAATGTATGATTTGGCTATGACTCTTGTTTGACAATCTCACTTGGGGCATTTGCATCTTCCGTGCAAGGATGACATGTTATGATGTAGATATTTCTGTTTGTGTCTACCTAGTAAGATATATTACCGATATTCCTGGTCTGTAAATAGTGCTAGATTTTTTGGGCTATGGTCTGCCAAATTTGAGGGCTTTAGTCTTGTAATGGCTGAATCTTGGGGGTTTTTTGACTGGGGTTTTTTAAGGGTGTTTAGCCTTTTGCCCTATGAAGAAATTACAGTGGCTAATTGCAAGTGAGCCTTGTGGAAAGCGTTCTAATTTTCACTAATACCAAAGATTAATCACTAATCTCCTGCCAGCCCTCGTCACTCAGAGCAGGCATTGTGTGTTTTGCTCTGAGAGAGCATTGCCTTGAGTTGCCATTAATGTGGCCTGAGCCGTCTCCTGATGGCCACCATCCATGGGAGCCGGGTCTGCTCACCCTGGCTCGGGCATGCGTGGGGTCCCACGTGCTCTGCAGCGTGGCCCAGGGTTGTGTATTTGCCTTGGTTTGCAGACCCGCAGGAGGCACGGCGTACCGGTCTGGCTGTCAGAGAGGGCTTGAGCACATCCTTGGCAGCGCCCGGTAAGCAGAACCTCTTGTTAAATCCCAGGCTGACAGTCCCTGACTTCTTAGGAAGGCTGCATGTCTAATGTCTGCGATGTGTTTAGCTTCTTATTCCAGGTGACATTAGTGGCACAAGAATCTCTGACAGTTTCTGAAGCAAACTTGACTTTGAGCACTGAAATTGGGAGTCTGCAAAAAGGGGACAACTCAAGCTATCAGAACAAGTTAACTGTGTAGTGGATGCCCAGCTAGGGATCTTTTCTTAGTATTACCTTCTAAGTCTTGCTGCTTTGTAAGCAACCCCATAGACCCCCATTTCCTCCTCTGCTAGCAAAATTATGCTGCTTTTATGGTCTGTTTCACAGGGCTGTTGTGACAACTGTGTAATACTCATAAAAAGTAGTGTGAGTGCTAAAATACAGTGGGGAAAAGAGCAATGGTTAGACAATTGTTGAAGCACACACTAAAATATTTCCATTACTCATGTGGTTTAATGTTTTTACAGCTTACTATTGGTAAATAGATACATTAAAACACTTCAGCCTCTTTTGGTCATTTATCAATTATTTCTGTTTGTTTATTTACTTGATCTGTATTTGATCTGTATTAATTGATCTGCCAAAATACTTTAACAACAGTATGTTTGTATAGTCATCTGAGTGACAATTTGCAAACGTGAATTCTAGTTACCAGCAGGTAACGTCTTAGACAGTGGAACTCTCTCCTGTGTAGCGCTAACAGCAAAACAACTGTAATATGTCACCTGAGGATCGATAGCTTACTCAGTTTCAAATGATAATTTATTCAAAACTTTGCCAGGATACAAACTGCTGTCATTTCTCTTTTTTGGCCTTCATTAACTTTCCTGTATGTAAAGTCGTAATAGATTTTGGTTGAGACAAACTTGACTGTGAAGAGTCAGGTTTAATATTGGAGTGACACCACACAGTTAAACAAGATCCCCTGTGCAGAGCAGGACGTTGCTCAGTTGTGGTGCAGCGCTCTGTCTCTTACTGTGAAAAAAGATCAAATGTCACTGGACACATTCTGAATTTATCTGCATGGCAGTTTACCCTTTATTGGGAAAAAACCCTGGATTTTGCAATGACAAGGTTTTGCAATCCGTGCTTTTTGTTCCTTTTACATTTTGCACAAGTCTGTGGCAAGGGGTTGGGGGGTTTAGCTGTAAGTTACTTTAAGTGGTTTTTTTTCTAGCAAGTTGTTTTATCGAATCATTCTGAGCAACCAGCCCTCAGCACAGTGTCACTATAACCTTTAAGATAAAGTGTATTTTTGCTGTAGAGTTAACTTCAATAGTCATGTAGGTATTTCCTCAAGCCCATTCGCTTCCCGAGTTTACCCTCACTGGAATATCATAGAATGGTTTGGGTTGGAAGGGACCTTAAAGATTGTCTAGTTCCAGCCCCCCTGCCATGGGCAGGGACACCTCCCACTAGACCTGGTTGCTCAAAGCCCTGTGCAGGCTGGTCTTGAACACGTCCAGGGATGGGGCCTCCACAGCTTCCCTGGGCAACTTATTCCAGTGCCTCAACACCCTCAGAGTGAAAAATTTCTTCCTGAGATGTAATCTAAATCTCCCCTCTTCCAGTTTGAAGCCATTACCCCTTGTCCTATCACTACACGCCCTTGTGAAAAGTCCCTCTCCAGCTTCTATTGTGGAGCTGTGAACTGGTGCATGTCGGCAGTGTTGCAAGGCGGGTATTGCCAGGGTTGGGGTCTCTCTGACAAGGCTGCCTGTGTTTCTCGTGGCAGGGAGCAGTCCTCAGGCAGCCTGCAGAGCCCAAATGCCCGCTGCTTTCTGCTGTGCCTGCAGGCTGGCACTGAAAGTCCGGAGAAGCCACTTGCAGACGTGGCCGGGAGGAGAGGGGCGAGTGGGGTGTTGGGGGCGGCTGCGGCAACAGGGTGGGAAGCACAGTACCGAAGCAGCGCTCCCTGTGCGCGCGTGTGGCTCGGGGCCTGAGCTTGTAGATGCAAGTGCAATATCCCGGTGAGCGGGATTTCAAAGCTGCCCCCATAGCTGAACCTGGGTGCCAAGCCTGCCTCTCGGCGTGGTACTCTCTGCGTGCCGCTTTCACTTGAGCCTTGTGCATCAGGACAGTCACCTCAGTCCAAACCTGAGAGCCAGCCTAGCCCAGAACTCAGTAAGGACAGTGGCTAAAAAAAGATATTCAGGGAATATGATAAGTGCAGGCAGAGCAAGTAGCACTTCTTCCCTGGAAATCTCTCTGCTGCTCCTGATGCTCTGTGGCTCCAGGAAGAGCCTTTGATACCCCTCACTGAAAACCGCTGCCATCGATTTGTCTGTTTGTTTCTTAGCCAAGACTTTCACCTCCTGACATGTGTGAAAGATAATTTAATTATTTTTTTAATGGCTCCAGCAAAATGCTTCTTCAACTGTTTTGCCCACCTTACTATGCTTATCCTGCCAGCCATCATAACGACCTGATTGTCCCTGCATCTGCTTTGTAGTGAAAATACCAGCTACATTTCTGTAGGGCTAACGATTCTCTGAGAACTTCCAGTAAGCTAACACTCCTGTCTTTCTGGGCAGCAAAAGTATATCACAATTTGCTACAGGAGAAATCGAGAGCAGTTCATCTTGCTCCATAACAAAGAACTGTTGGTGCTGCTTCTGAAATATCCCAGTAACGCACTGGATGACCTTCACGAAATCCCAGTCTGGGGAGGAAGGCTTTGCCTGGTTGCTGCTCCAACGCTGATTATTCGCATGAGCTCAAAAATAGTTGCTTACCAACGTTCTGACATTCTTGCTCTTTTTTTCTTTTCTTTTCTAACAGTAAATAATTTGTAAAATTTATTGTAAAATAAATTAAGCTCTCTGCAGCCAAATAAAAGAATGAATTTAGAAGTATGTAGCTGGAATTCAATGGAAGATGACTTGTCTCTTTGACAGTCCCAGTAATTTGTTTCAAAGAGAAGTGGTCTCCAAATTATGTTAGTTTTGTGTTAGATGTTATTTTTTTTAATGTTGTATTATTTTTTTTGTGTGTGCTAAAATGTGCTGAGGTAGCTGTCTAGAGGAGTTAAATCTTCGTATCTACAAGTGATGTACAGAACTGACAGCCAAAGCTAAATACCCTCCCTGAGTTTGGGGAAAGCTTTTGAATGGGAGCAGAGCACTATTTTATGCTTTCTTGTTAGGAATACATCAGATTCCAAATTTTTTTTTTTTTTTTTTTTTTTAATATGAGCACATCTGCTGAGAACTGCTGCTAATTTACAGGCTGGAGGTAACAGCTCAGCCATCTGATGGTGACAGGTATGATTAGTGTCCTGAAATGAATTTGGCACCTAATCTTACCAACAAAATGAAAAGTTTTGAGGAATCAAACAGCCGCCTGTGTTACAAAACAGTAGTTGCATAAAATATCATGTCTGCTCTAATAAAAAATGTGTCTAAATGTCTTTTCTTTTTATTAAAAAAAAAAGTGTTGGGGGGAATTAGAATTCACATTTAAAAAAAACTTTGTTGGTTATGTTACTGTCTTGTTTATTATATATGTGTTTGGGGTTTGTGATAGCTTTTTCACCAGAGGTGTCCTCACTCACGACTTGCACCCTGAACCGCTGTAGTCGGGTTTCCCAGTGTCTGTCTTGCCACTTGGACCTGTCACTACTGTATGTGCTTGCACAAACCATCTGCGACTGTGGTTCAGAAATTGTAGCTTTGCTCTGGTTTTTTTCTCTCCAAAGGAATAAAAAGTCAGTTTGCATCTCAGGCTGTTACTGTCTCTCCTGTTTTCTCAGCAATTGTTTGGGTTTTTTTCCCTCTTTACCTTGGTTTAGATGTTCAAGAAATGATACATAACTCCCATGTAAAATTAAGTGGGATAAAATAAAAAGTCCAATTTTTTTGGTTTTCAATTCCATGTAAACATTAAGAGCAATTTTTAAGGTTGAATATTAATAAGCACTGTAAGGGCATACATTTTTAATGTAGCTGCTGCCCACATTTGAAATTAGGTCATTCAGATTCTCTTCTTACTGTTTATTCCAGCAGTTAACATATCACATGAAAGTAGAGTTCAAGACCAGTGTTTTATACTAATTAGAAGCAGACTGAGGGTTGTATTTGAAAGACAAAACATGAAACTTAATTTCTTTATCTATTTTATCTCTAGTAGCTCTTGAAGAAGCTGGTAAACCTGGAAATGATATAGAGGCAAAACTGTGTGCTTTAAGATGTATTTTGCGATCTCTCCCAGTTGGAATCAAGACAGGAGTCTAATTCCAAATGTCTGCAGCACGCAGTTGGGGATATGCCAAGATGGCATTATAAAACAGTCATTTGCACCGTAAAACTGGGGTTTGGGCAGGGGTTGGCATTGTTATTGACTTACCCAAGGAGTTTTAGAGGTTAGTCAAAGCAAAAGTTGATCTTTCAGATGGGATTGCAAATTAGTCTTTTTCTCTATAGGAGTATCTTTGGTGCTAGGCTTCTAATAGGTATATTTTTTAAAAGTAAAATTAAGGGAGTTTACATCTTTTTCTTTCTTTCTTTCTTTTTTAATCCATGCTTGTGTTATTGTTTGTGAGATGCCAATTTCTGTGCTCCCAATAAATAATGGAAATGCAGATCTAAATATTTCACAGCCAGTCATGAACAGCAATAAGTAGCTAACTCTTAAGAAACTGAAAATGGGCTTGAAAGTGTACTGGTTACTATCTACCATATCTCTTGCAAAGCTGCTTAAAAGTTTAGGTGTGTATGAAATTAACATAGGTTTCTATAAAGATACAAAAATAATGGTTAACGGAGTTTTGTAGTTGTTGCACTTTGAATTATAACATTGTTATGTTTTAAGTGTGTTAGACTATTACAAAAAAAATCTAATTAAAATGTTGTGTTTTCTTTCAGCTCCAGTGATAAACCGATTCACCAGACGGGCATCAGGTAAGTTGGATAAAGTTGCATGTTTCATTGGTCTACATAGTAGTTGAAACATAATGCTGACAGTGATGGTCATGTAAAAACATAATACAATGTTAGTTGGTTATCTTTAAAGAAATCTGACTTAGGTTAACTTCAAATTTTTTAGCTGGTTTACTGAAAAACGTAGCCAAGGTTTCAGGTCACAGAATTTGCATGAAGCCTTCTTGTTGCTGTGGAATTTATGAAAAACCTAAGCTTTTCTTTTTTTCCTTTAAAGCAAATAATTTTAATCCTAACAGAACTGAACTTTGAATGCAAGAACTGAATGTCAACTGGTGCAGGGTTGTCTTGCTTACTTCATAAACAGCCTGAAAGAGCAATTTGGTGATCATCTATGCGTGAGAAAATGTACAACCGTGCTGGAAACCTCCCTGTGTTTTTGAAAGCCGAGCTGGTCTGTGTACGTGGCGCGTTGTTCTGCTGTGCCGAGCTGGCAGATCGGGTCCTGACACCGTCTCCCACAGCATCCTCGTAGGCAAGCTTAGGAAATGTGGGTTAGATGAAAGGACAGTGGGGTGGACTGAAAGCTGGTTAGCAGGTAGGTCTCAGAGGGTTGTGATCAGTGGGGCAGAGTCTAGTTGGAGGCCTGTAACTAGTGGTGTTCCTCAGGGGTCAGTGCTGGGTCCAGTCCTGTTCAATGTATTCATCAAGGACCTGGATGAAGGGATGGAGTGTACCATCAGCAAGTTTGCTGATGACATGAAGCTGGGAGGGGTGGCTGACACCCTGGAAGGCCGAGCTGCCATTCAGTGTGACCTGGACAGGCTGGAGAGTTGGGCAGGGAAGAAACTACTGAAGTTCATCAAAAGCAAGTGTAGGGTCCTGCAGCTGGGGAGGAACAACCCCAGGCAGCAGTACAGGTTGGGGGCTGACCTGCTGGAAAGCAGCTCTGCAGAGGGGGACCTGGGAGTCCTGGTGCACAACAGGATGACCATGAGCCAGCAATGTGCCCTTGTGGCCAAGAACGCCAGTGGCATCCTGGGGTGCATCAAGAGGAGTGTGGCCAGCAGGTGGAGGGAGGTCATCCTCCCCCTCTACTCTGCCCTGGTGAGGCCACATCTGAAGTACTGTGTCCAGTTCTGGGCCCCCCAGTTCAAGAAGGACAAGGAACAGCTGGAGAGGGTGCAGCAAAGGGCTACGAAGATGATTAGGGGGCTGGAGCATCTTATGAGGAAAGGCTGAGGGAGTTGGGTCTTTTTAGTCTGGAGGAGAGAAGACTGAGGGGGGAATCTCATAAATATTTACAAATAAATAAAGGGAGGGTGCTGGGAGGAGGGTGCCAGTCTTTTTTCAGTGGTGCCCAGTGACAGGACAAGGGGCAATGGGTATAAACTCGAACATAGGAAGTTCCATCTGACCATGAGGAGGAACTTCTTTCCTTTGAGGGTGGCAGAGCACCGGCACAGGCTGCTCAGAGAGGAGGTGGAGTCTCTGACTCTGGAGACATTCCAAATCTGCCTGGACGCCATCCTGTGCAACCTGCTGTAGGTGGACCTGCTCTGGCAGGGGGCTTGGACCAGATGATCTCCAGAGGTCCCTTCCAACCCCTAACGTTCTGTGATTCTGTCCTGGAAGCAGCATTGCCGTGGTGGTGGTGTGTTGTACCAGGAGTGCACCTGCCTGGTTCGGTGCCGATTTGTCTGTTCTTCAAGTTCAGTTGGTTTGTGCTGTCTCAGGGGACCCTTATTCCATTACATGTAACAGATCCCTCCAAATTACGCATCATTAAAAATGAATATTCTTGGCCTCTCCTTATTGTTCATAGACTGTATCATAGCCTTTAGGCTTGATTTTTGAGGGCTTCTTCTCCTGAAGCATGAGGCCTAAGTCCTACTTATTTGAAATGTTGTGAATCTGAATGTGGGGTGTATGAACCACCGCTAAATGTAATGAGACTCACGACTGACTCCTAGGAGTCAGCAGAACGGGAGATGTGAGCTGTTCCTGGTCATCTCAGTATGCCAAGTTTAAAATGTAACTATAAAATGCTTTTTGTTTTCAACTGCAGATCATTTTTAGTAAATGTAATAAAGTTTGTATTCCATAACGCAGTAAGTCTGTTCAGACTTCTAATTTTGCTAGTTACAACCTCAATCTGATAGTCCTTGTCACTACAAAAACATCAGTGAACATCCTCAGGATTACTAAGGAACTGCACAGAAAAATGGAGGTTTGCATTTGCAGGACTTGTGCAGAGCGTATGTAGCACAAAGTAAGAAAATGTAATGAATTCCAAATAGTCTCATGTTTTAAGTAATGGTAATGCTTCATGAGGTGCTGTAGCATGAAATGAAAGGAATGATTTGTTAACTAGCACTCAGAAACAGTGAGCAGGGCTTTATGCAAATTATGTCCCGTGTTTTAAGGAAAGTTTTACTGTGACTGATTGATAGCTGACTTTAATGAATGCAGTCCTTATAACAGATATGTGATAAGCTTTTGCATTTCAGTAGGAGAGTTTGATTTTTTTGAAAAGCTAATACTTGCTGAGGAAAAAAAAATCAGTTATTTTTAATGTTCCTTTAAAAGAAAACTAAAAACAAGTTAGAAGCCTGAAATTTTTACACAATTATTGAGGAAATAATTTCTATGGGCAATTAATATTTCATGTGTTTTGGTCTTGTTGTGGAGAGATAAAATAGAACTATCTTATTCAGAATAATGAGTTAAGTTGTATGGTATGGTCCAGATGTAAATCATGTGAATACATTTCAAGATGGAACAAGGTAATACTGCAGTCTGCTATCTGTAATATTTTTTTAAGTTTATGTCAGCTTTAATAGTCAAAATAATTATTTCTCAAACAAGAAAGCCTACGAAAGGTCATATTTCTTACTTTTCTTCAATACTAAATGACTACTGGAGAGGTACAGTACATCTAAGAAACCCGATTGATAAAATAATAAATTAAAAAT
This sequence comes from Chionis minor, assembly GCA_013398295.1. NCBI lineage: Eukaryota > Metazoa > Chordata > Aves > Charadriiformes > Chionidae > Chionis > Chionis minor. The sequence continues at coordinate 1,141,784 of VZSF01001695.1, forward strand.
ATGAAATGAACTATGTTGATAATTCAGACATTTTACAGGGATGTTTGCAGTCCTAACCATATACTTAGATACTTTTTTTAATTGAACAATTGTTTGGATACTATGTTAAGGTAGTCAAGATACCTTGCAAGTGGAAAAGCCAAATAGTAACTGGGTTTTTTATGCTTGGTAGCTTAATAGCACTCTGTAATCAAAGTTGATTCTCATGTTTAGGAAATGAGATGCTGACCAAATGAAACGTAGGGTTTTTCTCAAATATGCATTTCTCTTAATTTTAGGCTATTTAACTAAAAGCTGTTTTAAAATTTGGAATGTGCAAAATTGTTGATTCTGGAGTGGTTTTGAAGATGGGCTTCTGATGAACATTTCTGCAAGATAACGATGAGTATTTGGAGAGTTAGCTGTAGCACGTGCTTTCATGTGGCATCTGGTCTAGTCATACTGCAGACTGATTCCGAGAGAGTGATTTTAGGGTTCCTGCCTTCGTCATGCCTCTGCCCATAGGTTGTCGTTACTTTTCTTGCATTAACCTAGGAGTGGTGCTGTCTGAGGGTGCACTGATTTAAAGAAAATAGAAATACAGGTGGTTTTGGTGTGTTGATTTTCATTGGGTCTCCAGCTGACCTGTGCTGTGGCTTCCAAATAACTACATCTGAAAGAGGGGTAGTAGTGGCTGCCTTTAGCCAGCAGTGGGAGCGAGAAAGAGCTGAAATGCTGACACCAGTTGAGGCAAAACACCCAATGATATCCTCAACAAAGGCTCCTAGACTATTCTGTTAAAAGCTGCTTTTTGAGCTCTTTCAGTGATAAGCAGGGAGAAGCCAGGAGATGACACACATTTCTTCACAAAGAACAATAAATCTCTACAGTGTATGTCTTGATTTTGATGTTTCTGTTATTCTCTGGATAATGCCTAGTATTTTACTTGGTGGCATAAGATATAGTTATTTTTCCTAATTGAGCTAGAAATTACGCAGCCAGAGTTTAATTGCTGAAGCACCTGCTGAAAACAATATAGTAAGCCATTTATTATTTAACAGCTGTTCCCGTTAACACGCTGTGAATGTATTAATGTAATGTCATTGGTATGTAGAGGATAAAGGCATAAGAAAGCTAGGATCAATTAATTGTTCTTGAATTTCAATTTTAAAATTTATTGAGCTGCCTAATTTAGTATCTCTTCTGTGTGTTTATGGATATGTCTGTATATATGCAATGTGGGCTCTATACATAAAATACACATATACCACAGGGCTGATGACATAGCTACTTATAGGCTAGTGAACGATCCACTCCATTATTCTAGACTATGCACAAAGAATAATAGATATCATAGTCTTAAATGAGGAGATTAAAAGTACTTTATAGAGCTAGAGTGAACAAAGAGAGAGCTGCAAGTAGTTAATCCTTAATTTTTCTTTTAAAATCTTGTGGGACTGAGATGAAGAGGAAGCAGAAAAACTGCTGAGGTGATCAAGAGGCTTCTATGGGAAGAAAGTGGGCCATGGAGGTAGAAGCAGTACAAAGTAGAAGAGAAAGCTGTGAGTACGTTCCTGAGGTGAAAAATGAGTTGAAATTCCTGGACAAGCTGCGGTAGCTAAGAAGTGCAGTTTCTGAATATAGACAGATACATTCTTGCTGTGGATGAGGTTAGTTTTCATCTGTCTGAGAAACCTGCAGTTCAAAAGCTGATGTGGTTCTGTATGGTAGCAGAAGCATTGGGTTCCTGCTTTTCAGCATCTTGATGAATAGATGAATAAGTAGATGATCTCATTAAATACTGGCAGGAGTTTAGAATAATGCAACAAAACCAATATGGGTTTGCTGTAGAATGAGCTTAAATTTATACTTGATAGATACTATTTATGGAGGCTATTTATACCCATTTACTACTAATATATACAAATGTATAATATCATCTTAATTAAGAAATAGGTAACAGTCTATAAAGTTACTTCAGTTATGAATCTGTTTAAGCTTCTGCAAGAGTGAAGAGAGTCTGAGTTGCCATCTTCTCAAGCTGAGAAGAACTGGTAGATAGGCTCAAGGGCATCCGTGGAGCATCTCTTATCAGCAACAGATCATTCATCTCTCCCAGTCAATGTCTAACTTCAAAATACCATTTTTGTCCTGTGGAAAGGAAATAAATGAAGTTTTAAATATTATTCTATCAACCAAATTGGAAAGAGAAGTAGCTTTATTTATTTGCCAGCCTCTCCACAAAGCTCTAAACAAAAATAATTTAAACATAGTCAACAGGCAGAGTACATCAGTGCTGAACCTCTAGGGAGAAACTGGCTTAGATATATCTGGAATAAACTTGCAATCAGAGAGATAGCACTCTTGTGGAAAGAACAGCAGGAAGCAGAGAAGGCAAAAACTTTCAGGCTTCATCGCCATGGATGCCGGTAAGAACTTCTCCAAAGAAAAGAGAGAAAAACATTATAAGTAAATTGATGCTTACGTTAATACACCTACTGTATCAGCCATCAACCTAAGTAAGAAAGAGAGACTGGGAGAATCTCACATGACTTCTGTTGCACAGGTCTATGTGCAACAAATATTTGTTTGTTTGTTTGTTTTACTTTGAAGCTTTTTGCAGTTGTTGAAGTTGGGAGTATTTTTTGCGTTTACACACACTGCTAAGAAGTGTCACTTTTACATGGCTGATTAACTGAAGAGGAAAGGCTGAGAAAAAAGGTCTTTTTTTGCCATTTGAAAAGGGTGTGTTTAATTCATTTAGCAGGTACTGGAATTAAAATATTTTTTTATGGAGGTCAAATCACTTATGTATTGTAGTAATTTCTGATAAAGACGGGGCTGTGTATGGTGGCCTGTCTCTTTATTTTTATTTTTTTATTCCTCTTTTTTATCTTTTTACGGAAGTACAGAAGTTTTCCAAGAATCAAAACTCATTTTACTTAGCCACAAAATTTAGACTTACAAAACGTCAATAGTTTGAAGAGAAAGGAGATGCAATATTCTTTTTCTTAATTGCTTGAGATGCCCAAAAGCCATGATAATGGAATTGTCTAAAACAGATGGTAGTTAATTTGAATTAGTAGAGAAGTCAATTCAGCCTTGCAATTATTTAAATATTTTCCAGCAAGAATTTCTGCAGGTTAGAGACATTTTCTGTTAACCTCAATCGACAGAAAACGCTTAATAGGGAACCGATGACGTTTTCAGTCGTTTTAGAATTTTCAGAAATAAGTAAATCTTTTAACGAAACACGCTGATTAATTTCTAAGCCCCTCGAGCTAGTTGTTTTTTATTTAAAATGCTACATACACCCAGCGAAACACTTCACAAACAGGTTAGTGAGTACTTTATAGCATCGTTACGTGGAATGGTGACATCAGTGGCGGGTTGCCTGCCAGACCTCCGAGCCCCGTGACTGCCACCGCGTCAGAGACTGGACACACGTGTGCACGCTTTGTCACACACAGGTCACGTTACAGCGCTGTCCCTCCGGCGTGACCAGCCCGCTGTCTGTCCTGCCCGAGCTGGCTGTGCCCTCCTCACACGGCAGCCGGGATGGGTGTTCTCAGCTCCCCCCGGTCTGACGCACGGGGCTCACGCCACTGCCTGGCATATGATAGATGCCTGCCTTTGGGCACATGTTCAGATAGCAGGAGGGAGGTTCTGCACAGCCCTCAGAAAAGGGAAAATCTGGGAGCAAGCTTGCCAGAACAATTCATCTATTCTTGATCTCATTCTTCATCTTTGTGTAAGGCATTAGGAAGACAGTGACAAGATAAAAGTTATTCTGAACAGATGTGTGTGGACTGTGGATTAGTCATGCCCACAGTAGCATTTGCATATATCACTGCTAGTTTGGAGTTTAATGATTTCTGCAGAAAATGTGACAACCTACTTAAGAAACATTGAGGAATTTTACTGAATTTAGACCATGGCAGCCCTGTCAGTGAAGGAATAGCTAATTGCTTTCTGAAGTTGTAAGTATGGAGGAACATAGGTGATATTAAATTCAATTGTTAAATATAAACTAGTATTTAGGAAGAGCAAATAGCTACTGTTAGCCAGGGCTAGAATATGCCCCTAGGAACAGTATTTTGTTCGTATTTTCTATCTGCTTGAATAATATTGATATTTTCTTAAAGAGTTTGGCACCCACTTTCCTATGGCATGTTAAAAATTGTCAAAGGCAGCTAATTGAAATGAAGTGCTATTCCCTCTTATAGAGTAAGGCAGAAGCTGGAGTTGTACCCAAAATAATGGTGAGGAATGAAGTAACTGTAAACTCCCCTTCAAAATGCTTAGGTAGGAGGCAGAGTTGTTGTAGAAGCATATCAAGTCATAGTGACAGAAGGAAGAAGAATAAAGTTTATTGATGAAGCAGTAATTCCAGTGTAGTTCTTCAAGCAGAGTTACTGGTTCTACTTATTGTGATGAACAACCCCTAAACAGAATTCAAGTGATGTTGGATTCATCTATGTTCTTCGTTACACACATGTAGTCAATCCATAATCTGAAATGCCCGATCCTTCCATTTGTTTTTTTTTTAAATAAACAGGGATGTAGTCAGCTGATGTACAGTAGTATCCAATACTAAACCCCAGTTAAGCACTAAAGCTGCCGCTGTAGCGGTGAGGAAAACCAGAAGAAAAAGTGCTGTCAGGACTTCAGAGTGTATCTGCGTTGCCTGGCATAGCATAGTGCCCTTCATTTGCTTCCTGCTCCTCTTGCAGGACAGTCACCAGTTCTGTTTTGCGCAGCTTTCCTATGCAGCTGTGCCACTTCCACTGTATTTTGTAATAGCAGCTGCCTCAATCACCAACTGCTGAGAACTTACTCCCTTCCTTATTTTGTGATTTTGCACAAATGCATTGCATAGTCTGTACTCTCCAGTCCTTACAGAGAAAATTGTCTTTCCTTCTCATGGTCTTTCTTACAGTTACCATCATTGTAAAACTTAAATGCTCCATGAACCTTGAGGAGTTTCCCAACGCCCATTTCCATTAATGAATGAGGAGTATCCTGAGCTTATAGGAAGTGGAGCATCAATATTCAAGTCAGAATGTGTATCGCTATTTTTGCCTGCATCAGAAATTGAATGTCCTACATGAGTTCCCTGTTTTCTTTCCGTGAAGCACTTAGCATCGTAACTCCTACGGAGTAGGATTGTAACTGTATGTGCACAGCAATTTAAAGATCAGGTGATTATATTTCTCTGCCCTGTGGTACGTCTACGCTGTATTTTTTTCCTGTGTGCCGCAGTGAAACTTGCAACTCATATGTTGCGTTTGCTCATGCAGGGTTATCCCATGGCCAGTGTCACAGGGAGAAATTGAAGCCCAGAGTCTTCCTAAGAGTAGCCTCCGATATCAGGTGCCACAAGAGCTGGTGGGAATTGTCTCTGGACTGAGTTGATGCTGCTGTGTGACAATATGGGCTCAGAACACTGAGCTGTAGGCGCTTATAGCCATTGAGTCGGGGAGAGTGCTGTGCTTCAGCCTGGTCCTGCTGAAAACACAGCTATAACTCCTGAGAATGAACAACTCATTTTGGGTTCAACTCATTTGGGGTGACCCACAATGCTTTTGGGTCTGCGGAAGGTTAGCAGTAGAAGCTGTTTCCCACCCAATCCATAACCAAGTGATCCAGCTTCCTTTCTTTATTTTCTCTTGCACAGATTATTTGCTGTGCACTTCACAAGTGTCTGCTGCAAATGAGACAGTCACAGAAACAAGAGTTTTAATTTGCTCTAGTCTCCTCATATATTGTCGGAAATTGAGAAAAGTTCCTATAGAAAAACAATGTAATAACATAGGCCTAGGGATGCTTAGAGAGTGTACACATTTGCTTCAAAATGTTAACCACTGTTTTTGTTCAGAACATGTAATAAAATAATACCATGATGTTAAACTTGGAGTACTTGTTCCTGACCTGTTGTTACCTTGAGATTTGCTGCTCACGGTGCAGATCCGAAGAGGAGCTTGTGTGCTCAGAAGCTTATCTGCCTCCTTCCTGGTTCGATTGTTTTAGCTGTTCCAGTGAAAGATTCTGCCCCTGAAACTTCTTCTCTAGATTGCATTGCATCTATAGTATGACTATTCCGTACGACAGTGTATAGCTAGACAGTAGTGTTCTTACTCAAAAGAAAACAAAATTTAGGTTATCTATGCATTACTTCCAATAGTTTTTAGGTGGTTCACTTTCAACATTCATTTATTCCTTTATTAAACCTCAAAAATCTGAAACATAGGTTCTAGCAGGTTGTAGCAAAGAGTTTCCTTGTAGATCATCAGCAGATGTTGAATGTGATTTTTTTCAGAGCCCATTTATGGAGCCGAATTACAGAAATGGGCTAACTGTTACAAATGTATGTCCTGCCAGATTTTAAATACATCTATGCTTAAGCTGTTTCATTGTAACACTTTAACACTAAGCTTAATAAAAGAAGAGATCTAGAAGATGCATACTGTAAGGCAGCGTTTGAGGTGGTGGAGCAAGGGAGGAAAGAAGGCAAGGGAAGGAGGGAGGGGCAGTGGTGGGAGAAATACGTAAAATCATGTGCTGTGCCATAGGTTGCTATAGAGAGGGCTATCAATATTTGTCCCAAGGAGGTGGCAGGAAAGGAAGGAAATAAACAAATAGTGAGTGGCCTAAATTTTACACACACAAATATTTAGACTATGCTTTGGGGAAAACTTTCTAGCTAAACGCTTAGTGAAGCAAGAGACTAAACTGCTTAGGAATATTGTGTTATTGCAGAAGTTTTAAGGAAAGGTTAGACGTTTTTTCTGCAGGGATAGAGGTGTAGTTCATACCACAGCAGTGCATAGAGATGATTTAGATGATTTCTTGAAGTTTCATCTGTATTTCTGTGTTTGTTTAGGTGTCCTTGCAAGCACGTATTTCTAGGCTGCATTTTATAGACTGACTAAAATGTACAGAGTAATTATTTTCAAATTGTGCAATTCGGTAAAGCTAGACAGCAACCTCTTTAGAAAACAAGAGTGTTATAAATGTGTTTTGAGTTCACAAACTACTGCATACACCCCTCTACAGGAAACTGTAATTTCTCCTGCTGTTTTAGGATGACTTTTGGAAAGCATTCAGCATATAGTTTTGTATCAATAATCACCATAGTTTTTTCAGCTATTTGGGCTGATCTTGTTTCAGATATATGAAACATAAACCGGAGGTTGGTGTTGAAATATGAATCAAATTTGTCTTAATGGGCCATTGCCCGGTTAGTTTGATGAAGAGCTCAGATATCCTAGCAAGGTATGGAGCTGTTTCACTGACTGACCAATGCCATTAAACACATTTTATGTGTGTAACCGGTAAATAAGATGGGGGTGGGAAAGTGCCACAGTACAGCTTGTGTCTCTACGCTAAGCCCTTCCTGCAGCCAGCCGTGTGGCCTCAACCATACTGCCGTTTGGGAACAATCTCTTTTGGGACTGTGCCAGAGACCGTGCTGGAGCCTGGCTTCCCCTGCTTTCTCGGGTATTCATGTTGGTGCAGTCTGTTCTGCTTGAGACTAGATAGGAGTCTATCTAAGGAGCTAATTTTTTTTTTTTCCTCTTATTTTAGACAGAGCAGTATTTGGCACTGTTGTACTTGGAAAGCTTTGATGTAGTATATGATATTTTTTTCATGACCAAACAAATGCATTGTAGGCAAAGAGGAGATCTTATTCTTGCTATGTAACTAAGTAGTAGTGAATAAATTCCAGAGAAAACAGGTTTTTCAGACCAAACAGACTTTCTGTCAAAATAAATACAGAAATGAGGCCAAATTTTCATGTTAATAACAATAAATATGGCTGTTATTTATCTGCAAGCAGTAGTTTGCACATGTCAATGATTACTGAATAAATGTACTAAGATTTCTTAATGGATGCTCTCAGATTGCAGAGAGTCCTGTGAACTAGTTGATATAAAATACAGATTATTCTCTGTTGTATTTTAATTTCTCTTCATTTTATAGCCAGGCTTTTCAGACTAATAGTTCCTCTCTTGTCTCTGGTTAACATTTGACACACAACAAATTCCTCCTGTGTCTGACAACCTGTAGGTAATACTGTATTTTCTGTTTTAACCTGCCTCCAAATTTGTATTCAGCATTAATAATCTCAGTGATTCCAATAACACCCCAGAATCTAAACATGATCAGAGAAGCTAATCATTTTCCACTGCTCCTAACTCATGATTTTGAAAGAAATAAAATAATGGTTATTTTTTTGAATGAGTATGCACATTACTGAAAGAAATAGGAAAGATTTAAAAATTATTTTTAGAGCAGATGTGTATTGACAGTCATTATTTAGTAATTCTGATTTTTTTTCTTCTCTAAAATATTTCAGTATCGGTGTCTATGATAAGATCAACTGATCGCTGTGCTATTTTATTCTTCAGCATTTGTATTTAGGTTAGGGAGGTATCCTACCTCCACTGTAGGTGACAGAGCATGGATCTGTAGACTGTAGTACCTGCTTACCAGTTTTCCAAAACAATTCTATTCCATCTACGATTTCATGTGGTTTCACTTTCTGGAGGGTGAGAGATGAATAAGACAGGGCATGTTTTACATAGTGGGTTGTTCAAAATGGAATAATGCTGTTTGTGGAACATTTTGCTTAGCAAGTTTTCTTGTAGAACACCATAATACAAATGTCATGGCCTTTGACCTTCAAGTTTGGCTTAATATTTGGCAAGTACTGCTTCTTTTATATACTGTGGAGTCAAAGAAAAGAGAAAATTGTATATTTAAATATCTTTGCTAAATACTATGGTGTTTAAAACACCAGATGCCATTTATGCACATTGTATAAAACGCCTGATGTTTTACTTCCTAAACGCTGTGTGTCAGTTCCGTATGTTTCGTAGGAAGCACCATGCCTTGAGCTGCAGGGTGTACTTTTCAGTTGTTTAAACAGCAAAATGTCCTTTGTCAAAGCACAAGCCCAAGGCTATCTTGCCATCAAATGCTCCTTATTTCCTGCCTCTACCCACCTGCTGCCACATAATCCTGTTCCGCAGTGTCTTTGCTTCTTACGTCTTTATCATCTATTTATCAGATCCATGCCTCCAACGTCTAGTTTGGAGGATATAGACAAGTTTAAGCATGGTTTTGGCAGTGTTAGGTTAATGGTTGGACTCTAGGGGAGATTTAGATTGGATATTAGGAAGAAGTTCTTTACTGTGAGGGTGGTGAGGCACTGGAACAGGCTACCCAGGGAAGTTGTGGATGCCCCATCCCTGGAAGTGTTTAAGGCCAGGCTGGATGGGGCTTTGAGTAACCTGCTCTAGTGAGAGGTGTCCCTGCCCATGGCAGGGGGGTTGGAACTTGATGATCTTTAAGGTCCCTTCCAACTCTAACCATTCTATGATTCTATGATTCTATGATCTTAAATGTACCTTCCAACCTAGACAATTCTATGATTCTATGGGAGGAGATATAGCATAAAGATATAATCTCTGAAATCCGTATTTGTTTTCTTGTCAGTGAGTCCTACAAGTGCCCCCCCAAAGCCATTCATAGTTCTGTGTTGGACATCTATCTAAGTTTACCAGCTAAGCAGATTGGTACATCCCAGGAGTTGCTAACTTGGAACCATATTTGCTTTCTTTAACGTTGGGCAATGCCTGTTTTCTCATTTCAGATCTTGCTTTCTTTTCTAAATAAAGATGTGAAAAGTCTTCTTTCTTGAAAACTCATTGGAGATCTAATTTTTAAATCTAGCGTGTATGTATGCTCTTTCAAATGGGGTTACTTAGAACTGTGCTAGGCAAGTCACTATTGCCATCATACTAGTATTATATACAGTGTTTTAATACTTGTGGATCCTAGTTGATCACTCATTGTACGTTAGATTTGTTTGGTTTACTATTGTATGCAGAAACTAATGGAAATGGTTGTGTGACCATTGCATACAAAGAGTTGGGGCAGAGCGAAGCGTGAATAACTAGCTTTTGTGTTGTGCATAGCTGTGTTTCAGCAGCATGAAAAGACAGTGGAGCATTGCAAGGCGTTTTGCCGGAAGGGACTAAAGACTTCCTTCTGCATGCACTACTTTTACTCCCACCTGTTCCATTTGATTATTAGCTTACTGTTAAGGAATATCCTTAATAGATTTTGAACTTGGGATCTCTCCCTCTGGTTCAATCTTACGATTACTGCCTGCATAAGTCAGGAAAAGCCCTGCTTCCTCCGGTGGTGCTTGATCGCGTGGCAAAGGGAGAAAAATCTGGCCGTTGTACGGCAGTGGTGTTCGTGTTTGTGTGTGTTTAAAGCAGTGTATACACAGCTTTTTGGTATAAAATTTGTAAAAAAATTGTAGAAGGATTGAACATGAATTTGAAAACTTCTCCAGAGTTTTAGTTTCAGAAATGTCTCTGAATAAATATAAATATTTTTCTTCCTTTTATCTCTCTCACCCTAATTAAATCCCTTTTCTTCTTTAAGGGATAATTAAATTTAAAAATAATAAAATGTTGTTGTATTAATGCAATGCATCTTTAAGGGTTTTGTTTTTAAGTTAGTGATGTAGGTCAATAACAAAAAGGTGAATAGTTCCTGTTCTTGTTCTGATCACTATTTTGTGTGAAAGTGAGAAGGATTGTTTTCTGGTGTCTTCACAATTATTGTGAAGAATTATTATGAGCATGCCAGAATGAAAAATTGCTATATGCCACACTCCACTCCTGAAGAAAATTGTATGTATGTATTTATTACATAGTTAGAATAGGTAACAGAGTTTGATCAGAAACGTGCATTTTAACCTTCCTTCCCTCTGGGTTTGGGGTCCTTTGTGGTATGCCCACCCCAAGTGCCCAGGAATTCATTTCATCTACAGGAATGAAATTAAATTCATTCCTGTAGATGCTCTGGCCACCCCAAAGATGGAATATTACTGTCACCTGACATAGAACAAAAAACTGTCCTGACAAATTTGCATGAAAAGCAGTTAATTGAATTCGCAAGTACATTTAACTGGTCATGACACACTGGAGATCATAAACAAATGTACGTGGGAGTGTGCCCTGGTTCACTGGGAATTAAAGCTCAGGCTCTTGTGATGTTACAGAGCAGCAGTATAAATGCTGTCTTGAATAAATAAAAAGCTAGAAATGAAATAATCTCTGTAATTGTTCTATAAATGGTTGTGAATGATATGCTTGGAATGAGCTACAAGAGTGGCCTCTAAGGGACAAGAAAATATTTTTAAAAAAAAGGGCTTTTTTTTGGTATTTGCAGAATAGTGGCCTCCTGGCCTTTTAGCAAAAGAGCACGCATGGAACAGAGAGGTCTCGGTCTGCGTTCATGATCTGCCCATGGCAGTCTCAAAATACTCTAGACCATGTCTGTGGATGGAGGAGAGTGTTTGAAGCAGAGAAAGGACTAAGACGTATGTGTGCGCTCAGACTCACGTGTTCACACACATGCAGCTTTTGCCATATGTATGCTTCTCTTCTAACTGTGTAATAGTAAAACATACAGTGGCCATGTGATGTGTGCACACATACAGGCACACAAGCTTATATTTGGTGTCTTCTGGCTTTCTTAATTCAGTAAATCTAGTAGAATATTTACAGAGTGTGTAGCCGTTAGCGTAGAAGGATGCTTTAAGTAGAACATGGGGTATGTTTGTGATTTTGCTAAAAAAAATACACTTGGAAAATATATTTAATAGTAAATACAAAACACTAAGTAATAGTATTTGCTAAATTCGCCTAAAAGCTGTAAAGTGTTTCATCACATACTGATGTTCATTTATGTATTCTTACCTTCTGAGTAGCATTGCTTACATGTTTTCTTTCTCAGTACTTCTTGTGGAATCCTAATTTTATTGTCCTTAAAGTAATATTCTGTTTCCTTTCCTGTGGCAGGTAAATGTTTATGTATTTTTTCTTGTATTTTTATTCACTTTCTAGCATTTGTGTTATGCTTCCAGTTTCTTTCATTCTGAAAGAGCAAAGTTTCAGGGGTACTAACTGGCTTTCTCTGTCAGTTGCTGTGGCAATGATTGACCAATTTATTTTTTTATTTTTATAGTATTTTGGTAATTGAGTTCAGGGAGGAAACACTTGGAAGTTGTGATATAGTGCACTGATGTTTATTTGAAATGCTTGGTTTGAATTGCAAATTTTTCCTGAGTGAATGTGTTAGCCTTAGTTTTCATAACGAGTAGAAGTTTATTGAATTTCAGAATGTGCTTATTCTATTAAACAACTCTTTAGGTAACTGGACTTAGATAATTGTGGCTACTGAAAAGTGCCTATGATACCCATAATTCTGACATACCCATAAATTTCTGGCAGATAATTTTTAGAATATGATATTTTGTGGTTTGTCTCTGACCATAATTTAATTCTTGTTTGGAGTTTGAGCAAAGTTCGTTCAATATCTGTGACATTTTCAAGGCTGAAGCAGAATCAGTTTCTGTGTTACGTGATTTTAGTTTAATGACCAGATATGTGACAAAATAGCTTTAAAATTTATGGTTAAAAGCTCTGCATTAACATTGAATTATTAAGTAGAAAAAACTTGTTTACCAAAAGTTAAAACTGACGACTGTGAGTTACATGTTCTATCATGAATTTATTAAGCCTATGTATTCGGGACTAGACCTTATTTTTAAAAGCGCTAAGTTTCTCCAGCCGATTTCAGTGAGAATGAAGGTGCTTGGCTGGATGGAGATTGAGGTGGCAAGTGGTTGTGTTGTGCAGGAGAGGAAGGAAATTTCAGGGGCATTTCTGTTCAGTTCACACTCTTCATGCAGGGCTCCTTAATCAGAACACAACGTGACTGATGGATCATTTTCAAAGACATTATTTATATGAGCAATTGGAATTGTCTATTTATAGGCTGGTTGCAATCACATCCAACTACTGGGTTTCTTAATGCATTTATCATACGAGTGGTACCAGCAGGAACTCTGCATTTACGTCCCCGTGTTGCCATTTTTAATGAGTAGTCCTTTTTAATGAAACTTCTCCATTTTGCTTCCTTGCATCAGTTTCATGACTGCAAAGTTCAAACTACACACTTTAATGATTAGGTTATGAAATTACACGTTGATGCAAGTGGGTAGAACATACGTAAGTGGCTTAACAGAAGGGAATAATGTAACCCTGGGCTGGCTGGATTAATGGAAGCTCTTTGTTCCCAGCCATCTGGGCTATGCATGTACACTTCTTTCTCTATTAAACAAATGTTTAGTATCAGAACTTTGGGGGTTTTTGACCTATGGTTTTATTTTTTGTTCCCCACAAGTGAAGTGGGACCAGCATGACTGTTTGCGTCTTTATATTGTCCTCTTATCATGGGTCGTGTCCAATGAAGACTTACCATTCCGTTTTTCAGATGAGTCATTGATCCTTTAGTTGATGCATCCACAAACATGTTTTGGGAACTGTACGCTGTTTCCCTTTACCTCTGACATAGATATTGGGGAATATATGTTAGAATTTTAGTTTCTTTTTGCAGGCAACAAAACTGGCAGCTAGAAAACTCTTTTTAGGCTTTTGAAAGTTCTTTTTCCTTTCAAGTCTTTTGATCTTTGCTTCCTTGAGAAATCCAATATTATTCATACTATCTGTTTTGTGCTTATCACAATATATAATTACAGTGGTAAACATTACAACACAGATTGGAACAAGAGCCTGTAACTGTTATCCATTCAACAGTGGTCCCCTGCCTTCTAAAAACTGTATTAAACATAAGCATTTTGCACCATGCCCTTATGGCCATTAAACTTTAGAATTTTGTTCTCACGATGGAGAACTGAAGGCCCGGAGATGGTGGGTAGTACCTGTGTGAGGGAGTGGCAACCCTGAACCATGTGCTCCCATCTTCTCTTCGGTCTTGAAGCACCCTGTTATGCCTTTTTTTTCCCCTATTATATTCTTGCAGATGTAAGGAATGGCTGGGGACTGCGGGGGACAGATGCACCAGTATGAGGGAGTGGAGGCTCTGTATATGGTGTATCCACCATTCTCTGGATCCCACAGGCTACCTATGCTGTATGTACAGTGCTTTTACATGGTGTCTCTAATTCTTATATAGTCCTATAATTATTACCTGGCTTCATCCTTTCAGGTGTATTGTGTGAACAATATTTAACTTCATGAGGGCCTAAAAATATTCTGAGGGCCTTCTGCCATGCCTACTGAAACCAGTGGTAATATTTTTTTTTTTTTTTACCAAGTTCTGACTGATTTTTTTTAACTTTATAATTTTCAAAGGTCAGTGTAATATGCTGATGAGTTATGAATGGGTTTGTATCATCTGGAAGATCTTAAAATTTCCTTTCATTAGCAGCTCACTGAATTTTTTTATCTTCCCTCTTGTACTGTGCCTTTTCTAAGTCATTAGATTTTCAGCAGTGACAGCGTAATAGCAAACACTTTATTCTGAACTGTTCTTAAAAAAGAATAAAAGAAAATACGGAAGGCGTTTTTCTCACTGGGTATAAGTGTAACAGCAGGAATTCATGTCTATTTTAGATAGTTTTGTTACCATCAATAAATAATTGTGTCTTTCTGTGGATGAGACTCTAAGTGAACATTGACAGTGTCAGTATACAAACTCCTCCTCACTGTGGATCACACCAGGATTTTCCCTTGGCGGTACCTGTAGGGACTCAATGCCCAGCCCTCCCTCGTCCCTGGAGGGAGGAGTGGGTGGCAGCACGAGCTGCAACATGCTGCTAATGCGACACGTCTGCTCCTCCAGCCACTCTGCAGAAACGAACCACTTTCTGCTTAGGCACATTTTCTTCTGCATGGTGAATTGTTCTGTATCCTGTTGTTTTTAAAGCAGTAATATCTTTGTAATTTACATCTATTGCTGCGAGACTTGGGAGGTTTGAATTCCATCTTTGATCTGGAATTGAAGTATTTTTATTGCTTAGAAAGTGGTGCATTTCTGATAAGGGATTTATTTCCTGTTCTTTTAAATTTAGCAAGTGAAGGGATGGGGTGCCTGTGTTGCACAGGAGTGGAGCTGAGAAAGCCACGAAGGCCTCAGCTGGTTCAGGTGTCTGAGGTTGCAGTGAGCCTCTTGGTCACTGCCATGGACGAGCACCACTCTGCACCTCTGGCACCAAACTGACTGGGATGCTGTTCCTAAGACGACTCCTCAAGGAGGTGCCTGTCTCTTTCTCCAGACCTGTCATGATAAAGACGAGACCAGTGGGGCCTGTGGAGTTACCACAGTTTTTTGTGACGTGGATGAAGCTTGTGTGTTGACACTGACTGTGCAGCACTGGCTTACCCAATATACACCAAGATGTTAAGCATGTCTCAGCTTTCTCCAGTTCAGCAACTGTGTGATTTACAGCTCTGTCAGATCCCCTGGCACCAACTGGGGATACCTCTGTACAAGTGATGCTTTGTTCTCCATAGTAACATGCAGCACTTTGTTCAAGAAAGTTCAGGAAAGTGAGTTTAACTTGTTAGAGCACTGTGTTCTATCAGCGTTATTATTGATCCCTCAAAACCAGAAATAATCTTAGACCCTCAGTGCTGTGATACAGTCCCTAGGATGTGAATGTGGAGATGAAAATGAACATTCTCTTGGGCACTTCCTTTGGTGGGTGGCAATGGTGGTGATTTGGAAATGCATCTTATTGAAGAAGGGGGGAAAGGAGCTGTGGGTATTAGGGCTACGAAGATGATGAGGAGGCTGGAACATCTTTCTTATGAAGAAAGGCTGAGGGACTTGAGTCTTTTTAGTCTGGAGAAGACTAAGGCGGGAATCTCATCAGTCCTTATAAATACCTAAAGGGAGGGTGCTGGGAGGATGTGACCAGTCTTTTTTCAGTGGTGCCCAGTGATAGGACAAGAGGTAAGGGGCACAAACTTGAACATCAGAGTTCCATCTGAACACGAGGAGGAACTTCTTTCCTTTGAGGGTGGCAGAGCACTGGAACAGGCTGCCCAGAGAGGTGGTGGAGTCTCCAACTCTGGAGACATTCCAAACCTGCCTGGACACCATCCTGTGCAACCTGCTGTAGGTGGACCTGCTCTGGCAGGGTGGTTGGACTAGACTGGACCTGCAGAGGTCCCTTCCAACCCAGTAATTCTGTGATTCTGTATTGTACGAGTAATGGTGATTCATTGCACCTGATAGATTATTGGATTCTTGCCGTAAATACTGAGGACCCAGTCTTCTCTGCTTATAATTCAACCAGCACTAGTATTGGATGCCTTGGTTCAACTGCTTAATTGCAGAGTAGGTAGACATATGTATCTCGCCTCAGGATGTGGGCTCAATTGATGGCATTTTTGTCTTTTATGCGTTTGGCTGCCTGCAGTCCGTGCAGTCTTCACCAGCATGCTGAAGGTAGATGCTGCTCACATTAAGCATTTGGAAATATTTTTTTCCATATTTTGGTGATGATTCCTCTGTATATCTCATTATTAACCAGACTTTTCAGTATCTCCATATTACCCATTTTTCTTTGTGCATCTGGTTCTCAAGATAAGCATTTAAGTCAAATCTTGTATCATGACAGGTTATAAAGCTCACTTGACCAGTTGTTGACTTCAGAATAGTAAATTCTTGTTTGTACTAACCGTGAATCAGTGAAGTTTACCTTCTGGTCAACTGCTCAGCATCAATGTCCTGTGACAAGTGGTGTGCTGAATTTTTGTGATACTTCTCACTAGATTTTGCTTCCAGTTCTGGCTTCATTGTAGTCTTCTGTGGCAAATCTATACAGCAAGCAAGTCACTATTCTTCAGGTTCTGCAAGACTTTCCTCGTGACAGGACCAGGCCAAAATCTGCCAGAGGATCTCTCCAATTTTTCCACACATCTTCAAGAACAGTGACATTAGATGTCTCCTTTACTCAGTGATGATAGAAAAGCCTTGAACTTGCCTGTGGCACTTTCTAAAGTGGTTCTGTAGTTGCTCTTTTCGATAACCATTCAGATGTCCTTTGTCAGGTAACTAATGGGGAGCAATTTGGAACTAGAGATAATGTGAATATACTTGTGGACACAAAAGTGAAAAAGATAATTTCCTAATGACCGAATTCTTCTGGATCTTAGGATAATTTGGGTTGGAAGGGGCCTTAGGAAGGCTCTAGTCCAACCTCCAGCTCAAAGCAGGCCAGTTCTTACATCAGACCAGGTTGCTGAGGGTTCATTCTTGAAAACCTCTGAGGACTGAGTGAGACTGCACAACCTCTCAGCTCCACCACCTGACTGGTCTCATGAGAAGTTTTCCTTATATCCAGTCTGAGACTCTCTTGTTTCAACCCATGCCTTTGTCTGTCTTCTTCTCACCACACACCAGTGTGCAGAGCCTCAGTGACCTCCCCACAGGTACCGCCAGGCTACTGTCAGGTCCCCCAAAGCTGTCTCTTCTCCAGGCTGAACAAACCCAGATCCCTCAGACTCTGCTCTCAGGGAAAGTCTTCGACCATCCTGGTGACCCTTGGCCGAGCTCACTCCAGCTTATCAATGTCTTTCCTGGATTGGAGGATCCAGTATTCTAGATGTGGTTTAATGAGTGTGGAGTAGAGGGGGACAATCACTTCTCCTGTTCATAGAGCCCAGGAGATGGTTGGTTCTCCTTGCTGCTGGAGCACTGCTAGCTTGTGGTTGGCAGCTGCCAACCAAGACCTCCCAGGCCGTTCTAGGGGAGCAGCTCCATGAGCATGGGGTGCCCAGTCTGTGCTGTTGCAGGGCGGAGGATGCAGACAAGGGAAGTTTGCGTGCATGTGCCTCTTCTGAGCGTAGTCTAAGATGAAAAATGTTCACCAGACTTGAATGATCTACATGCTGGCTTGTCTGTACTGTGCATCTTCAAGAGCTTCAACTAGTTGTAACTAACTTTAGTTTCGCTTTCCAGGTTGGCACATTGAAAGACCCCTGAGAATGTGAAAAAACCAAACACCTCACGTTGATTTATAAGTAGTTACACTAAATGTAATACCTTCAAATTCATTTGCCACAGTATTCCAAGCCCAGCAGTGTTTATTTTTAACACCTGTAGCTTTTAATTTTTATTGATTTTTATTGTTTTCTTTTTCTTAAGAATTAAAATGGTTTTATTTAATGTGTCAGCAGTGGCTACCTCTGTTAGCAAATGGTCTGGTTCATTCAGCTAGAATATTTTTGTTATCTCCCAGCTGTGCTGCTATCATGGTAACTTTTACACTGAATGATTATTTAATCATTAAACATGAAATTTCTAGAAGTGTCAAGGGAACTGTATACAAATTAAATCAAGAAATTCTTTAGCAGGGCTGCTTAAACACAGGACATTTTATAAAGGAATGCAGTTTCCTTGGGGTTGCTTCAACTTTCTCTGTGGCCTTGATTATTTCCTCTAAGTTTTATCTCTACAAGAACATTCTGTTACAATTGGCTGTTTTGGCTGAAGAAGCTAGATGCTGCTCTGTCTTACCCTAAGGGTTCATTTATTCTCCTTTGATATTTAACAGAGTTGTAGCTGAAGAGCATCTTTAGGTACTTTCTTTCCTGGGAGAAAAAGACTGAACTGTAAGCCTGAATTCTAACACCCTGCAAAGTGAGATGTTAACCCTTTAACATGTGCTGTAATTCTAGGAGCTTTTCTGAAAAGCTGTCTCCTGGGATACGTGATTTCCTGGGATGTTGGTTTCAGTAAATGTAAGTTATGTGGCTCAGGTTAGGATCTTCATTTTTTTTTCCCCCTCCAAATTTAAAGTAATTGTAGTTTACAGAGGGGACATTATTATCTCTCCTCTCATGAGGTAAAAATAAAAATCTTTCCTCCCTTTCATTTAGTAAGAACAATTTAATATGTATATTATTTTCCTGAAAGTATGGATCTGTTTTGCATGTGTAGCTGACCAAGAGGAAACTGAGTTAGAAACATGAATTTTATGTGTAGTTTTCAAAATGGCAAGTCCGCTTTTATTCTGAGGTTTTCTGGTGTGGATTCAGTTGCTGAGAACAGTGCTGCGTTTGCTCTCATGAGCTTTCTCCTGTTGTCTGACAGTTTGATTTTTGTGCTGAAACAGTGTAAGGTCGTGGTTGTGCAGGGGAACACAAGAGCCAGTCCCAGTAGAGATCCAGTGTATTAAGACAAGAGACTGAGAGCTGAGGTTTGTGTAAAACAACAAAAGTCTGGAGGCCATTCATGCATGGATCACTTTGGTCCTTTCTTCATTAAGTGAAAAGAGCACAAGCTTTCTTGGTCAGCTGCAGGTGGATGAGCGTGCTTTTGTCATCACAGCCATTTGGGTATGGAGTAAACTGGGAAGTCCAAAACATCTCTCTTGACAGTCTGAGTCCGTTTGAAGTCACACTGCCAGGTGTTCATCAATGATCTTCTCCTGCACACCTTGCATCAGTTTTCCCGGGTTCATCTTTAGCCAGATTCTCTTCAACTATAATGTGGTTTTAAGTAGGTACTAAGAAAATGGAGTTAAGAGGTGGTGACTAGCATAAAAGACTAATACCACTTGAAGTGTCCTATATGTGCTGACAACACCTCATCCAGCCTTTCTGCATCTTCTTATAATAGTATAAAACAAGAGGGAGCAAAACAGCACTGTGGACATCTGCAAGATCCATAGATGCAAGAAGCAATAAAACTGTTTCTACAGTATGCAGGAGAAAGCTAGATTCACATCAGTTTGTGTGTTCACCCATTTAATCTCTTGAACACGGAAGTATTTAGTTCATAATGGTACCAAATGTGTATGTGTGGGAGGGTGGAGGGTGTTTAGAAAGCTGGGAATAAAGATGCTTTTTTTTCAGTCATCAGAGTACACTGTCTGCATTTACCTTTGGTTAAGGACTTTCTGAGAAATATTAGTTCTAAGTAGTGACAACTCGTTAGCTGAATGAGTGAAGATCTGGGGTTTTTTTTCTTTTAGAAAAAGATTAACTAGTTCTGTGAGACCTTGATGCCTTCTGTCTTTTTCTGAGAGATAAGTAGTCACAGAGTTATGGGCAATTTCTGTTATTAGGGAATATAAATGTGGCTAACACTGTAAAACCCAGGGTGAGTTCCAGTTCTCAGACGGATATTTGTAGTCCATCTTTTGGCTTGTTATAGTTGTCTGCACCATTACAGAAGTAGGTGAGCGTGTAGTGATTGCTGTTGGGTGCTTGCTTTCTCACCTTACTATGTAGTACCAGTATTATTTTTAATAACAGAAGTTTATATTTTGACTATGAAAAAGTAAAACAGCATATATTATTTCATAGTTATGATTTGTCTTCTAAACTTCCTTTGGTTATCTGAAGAGAATCCTGTCAGCAAAAAGTCGTAAATGGATTTTCTGGAATTGTTAAGAAACCAGATGTTCAAAATCAACCTTTTCAAAACTTGGCAGAAATATTTTCCATAATGTTTTTTGTCTACCTGTCTTCCTGTTTTATCTGGAACCTGTTTAGTAAATTTGGTTTATCATATTTCTTATATAGAGGACTATGTGAGCATGACTTCCCCATTCAACCAAAGCCAACATACCTAAAATCAGCATGCTAAAATTCCAGGAGACAAGCTCCTTTAGCTTATTACTGCACTTCGTTTTGCATAACAGCCTGGACCCAAGAGGAATGAAGAGGAATACAGATACTTTGTGATGCAGAATGTAGGACACTTCTGGAAAATGGGTAAAGTTGAGTTCAAACTTCCTTCCCTTAGTCTCATAGCTGTGAACAGCAAAGGTGAATTTGCTATAGCAACCATTCTTTTAAAAAGATGGTGCCACTTCTTTTTTAGGTGTCATTCCTCAGCTTGCTATTCTGAATCCCATGTGGATGCAGGGTTTTCTGTGAAGCCTGTTGAGATTGAATTTTGCACTCCCTTAGCTGCCCGAACCAAGTCTACCATGGGAACACTGGTTTTGACACGTGTCTCTGAGGAACTCTTGTTACTGTAACTTAATTAGATGTCATTCTAAAGGTTCTTAGAAGTATTCTAGATTTAGTGTGATCTGTACCTTCCTCATTTTGCTGGATGATTGATCATACTGCTGGTAGGTTTTTAGCTTTGTCTTGGTCAAATCAGTTCAGTCCACAGGCAGGACCCTGAGACAAGCTTGTCAGGGCCAGTAGTTTTGGCTTTGTCCCTAACCTTCTTACAGTCACTCTCTGCATAAGTCTTTGGCTTAGAGGTCACCTTCTCTTGTCTGCCCTTAATCTGTATTTTTTCGGTTTTCTTGAATCGTTTTATATCTTTACATGTCCTGTCATCAGTGATTATTTTCTTTTGTGTGTCACTCCTAATAATTTTCTTTCCTTTACTAGATCCTTCCTTTAGCTATCAAGGTCTTGTGTTAGTCTTTAAAACAGCAGCATATAAAATAGCTATAAATATATGGTTCCATAAAATACCTTCTTTTGGTTTCATTAGCCTGTGTACCTCTTTGCAGATCTGTAACACCAGTCCGTCTCCTTTCCCCTCTCTTCACCCCAGTCCCAATAAATCAAGGTGATGGTTAGCTGTTTTACCTGATGACCTGCTAGCAGACCTGTGTTGTGCTCTTCATTTCCCCCTCTTGAATTCTGTTTTTCTTATGCTTTTTTGGTTCTACTCTTACTTTTCCAAGGGCTCCTTTACAAAGCATAGGTACTCCCCTTCCTCCAGAATGCCTTGGAGAAGAGTGTCTTTCACCTCTTCTGCTGCTGTGGGTCTTTACTTACCTTACTGTGGTTACCTTACTGACCTTGGCTGAATGCTGGGTGCCCACCAAGCCACTCTCTCACTCTCCTCCTTGATGGGACAGGGGGAAAGATAATATTATGAAAGGCTCATGGGCTGAGATAGGGATGGGGAGATCACTCAGCAAACACCATCACGGGCAAAACAGACTTGACTTGGAGAAATTAGTTTAATTTATTACCAATGAAATTAGAGTAGGGTAATGAGAAATTAAAACAAATCTTAAAACACCTTCCTCCCACCCCTGCCTTCTTCCCAGGCTCAACGTCACTCCTGAGTTCTCTCCCTTCTCCCGCCGAGTGGTGCACAGGATGGGGAATGGAGGTTGCTGTTGGTTCATCACATGTTGTCTCTGCTGTTCCTTCCTCCTCAGGGGGAGGACTGCTCACACTCTGCCCCTGCAGTGTCCTTCCCACAGCCTGCAGTCCTTCAGGAGCAGACTAGCAGTCTGGGTGGGTCCCCAATGGCGTCACAAGTCCTGCCAGAAAATCTGCTCCTGCATGGGCTCCTCTCTCCACGGGGTCACAGGTCCTGCCAGGAGCCTGCTCCAGCGCAGGCTCTCCGTGGGGTCACAGACTCCTTTGGGCATCTGCCTGGTCTGGCATGGTGTCCTCCATGGGCTGCAGGCGGATATCTGCTCCACCATGGACCTCCATGGGCTGCAGGGGGACAGCCTGCCTCTCCATGGTCTTCACCAGGGGCTGCAGGGGAATCTCTGCTCCGGCGCCTGGAGCATCTCCTCCTGTTTCTTCTTCACTGACCTTGGTGTCTGCAGGGCTGTTGCCCCCACATATTCTCACTCCTCTCTCCAGCTGCTGTTCTCCAGCAGGTTCTCCCCCCCCCCCCCCGACTTCTTAACTATGTTATCTCAGAGGCTCTACCACCATCACTGATGGGCTTGGCCTTGGCCAGCGACGGGTCCATCTGGGAGCTGGCTGACATTGACTCTACCAGACACAGGGGAAGCTTCTAGCAGCTTCTCACAGAAGCCACCCCTGTAGCCCCCCTCCTACCAAAACCTTGGCATGCAAACCCAATACACTTACTTACTTTTATGATTTTAGCATTTTCCTTTTTTGCAAATAATTCCCAGTTCTTTCTACCCACCCTGTCCTATGTCTGACTGACTCTTACATCTCACCTTCAATGTCTTCTCATAACTCCAAAATTTTATTACTTCCTTTTCTGGCATTTCTCTATTTCTCTCCCATTTTCTTTTTTTGTTTTTGTTCTGTTGTATTAATAGTTTCATGTTTTACTCTGCTAGGCTTTTAAATTCAGTGACGTCTTTCTGCACACATCTTTCATGAAAAATAATTATTTTTATTAATTAAGCCCCAAAGATGCATATTTCACTTACCAACCAAAACTAATGCCTCCTTTTCAGATATTTTACAAGACTGAGGGCACCCTTTCCTCTTTAGGGTGTTCAATATATATAATTTTGCCATCAAGTTTGAAAAGTTTGAATACAGTAGTTTTTCAAGAAGTGGCTAAGTATGCTATTGACCACTGCAGTGTGTCTTCAAATGTATTAGAACTCATCTAAATAGTTTCTTGTTGAAGTTTACATTATTTAGTAAAAATCAACAGCAACTATTTTATCATTTTTGGCTGTATTATAGGAAACCTGACATAATGTACGGTATAAATTGCGAACACTGTCAGACTGGGCAGATAATTCATTTTGGGTAAAAACAAGCTGCTATTGTGGTTTTACTGCATTGTATAAAGTTTCCTTAAACTGTATTACGATGTTACTAGCTTCAAAATGCAATGTATACATCTCAGGATATAGGCTCTAGAGATGAACAGTTGTAGCTTCAATTTTTAAAATGTTTGTAGCAAATCAAACAGGTCTCAAAGCTGTTTAGTATTTGAAACATATTTACAATCCTGAAAAATATTTTGATGTAAAATAATATCAAATCTGATTGTATAAAGCAGATATAAATCAGGCAAAAAGATAAGGTAGCATTGTTCAGAATATGTTTTCTTAATAGCTGCTAGTTATATTTGCTTGCTTTCTATGTAAGGGATGAGTTTTCTAGTGGGAAAATAAGGTACACTCTGAGATTTTCCTGATGCTGACTTTTCGAGAAGGAATAAAAAAATCTGTAGTTGATGGCTATGAAGTACTAAGTATG
Organism: Chionis minor; assembly: GCA_013398295.1. NCBI lineage: Eukaryota > Metazoa > Chordata > Aves > Charadriiformes > Chionidae > Chionis > Chionis minor. The sequence goes on from VZSF01001695.1 coordinate 1,165,582, forward strand.
AGAGGAAGAGCTGGGTGCAGTTCTGTTTTTATCCTGTAGTATTAGCAAATATAAAGTTGAAATGTATGCAAAGAGCTCTGTGTTTGCTCAGACTTTGTCAAATATTTATGCATATTTCAGATATGTCCCAAATAACACACTGTAGCACTGTGAACTGCTTGGACTCGTACGAGAATGTGAACAGAAGGTTATACAAGTCAACATCAGAGTACAGTATGTTGCTGTATCTTATACTACTCCATATGCTATATCGGGAAAGCTTATAGAGTAAGTAGTACAGTACATGGTATATACTGGCAAGCTCTCCTCGTGGAAGTGCATCTTTCTGTTGTAGTGATTTCATTGTTTAATAACTACCTGCAGCGTTCTGGACACTGATGTGTGTTTGTGCTGGTTTTCACTAGCCAGCCAGATCAAGTCGGGCGCTTCCTGAGAAGCCAAGCAAAACTGTCTGCTACCATCAGCCAGAAGCTTGGTGGTTTTTTTAGCTCCATCTTGACAAATTACACAATTTAGGGAAAGAACTGAAATAAGACTAGCAAGAGGACTAAGTTCTATGTAAGTCCTTAGGGAAATTCTGTTGAAGTCCCTTTCTGGTTCCCTACTTAAAAACCAGGGAGGTCTTTTCAGCTGCTTGTGGTGAAATTCGAACATACTGTTTCAGTGGAGGAGCCTATTTAGTGATTCAAACCCCAGTGATTTCAGGGAAGAGTGTGCCTCTTTGACACAGTGATGAGCATGTCAGCTGTGATGCAGAGCACTTTGGCCTCTGGAGTAGAGGAAGGCTCTGCAGTCTAACACGTTGCAGTTTTCACTGTTACATACCAAATAATACTAAGGAACTTGTGCAAAGGGGCCCACACATGAATAATTCAACTGGTATAAAGTCATCAAAAAAGTGTCTTTTTTAATGTGTGATGAATAGTGTGTGGGCTATCATGTTTCTTCAAATGGGCTTTCATAGTATTCAGTACAATCTTGACGAAATCGGTGTGAGGATTTGTAAAACATGAATAAACCTCGTGGACTTTTGAACAGAGAATCCTTGGGAGGTTCTATGACTCACTATTGGCATGGACCTCATTCAAGATGCTACATGTTATATTAGGCACTTCATGTTATTTAGAAATGCTGGAGGAAGTATCTTGAAGTTTGACTAATTAGAAACAGCATTGGTAACAGATGGACAAGAGAAAATACTGCAGAAAAGTTGCTTGTGGGAGTCTGATTTTTTACAAGCATACAGTGCTGGCTGAGCAAGGTTATCCAACGCTGGCAAAAGGTTTTGGAACTGAGCTGCATAGCTGAACACAAACCTGGTGTTTGATAGGTGTTCATGGCAGTCCTTGGAGAATTTCAGTCTGTACACTGAGAGCAAGAGTAGAGAACTGTCCTTCATGAGCAGCCGATCGTGAAACAGACTGTCTTGGCAGTGCTCCCAAGACTCCGATTCAGTCAGTCCCCGCCTAATGAACTGAAGGCCACCTTCCTGATCATTAAGAGGAAGCAAGCTGCCTGGATTTTTAGGCTGGTGTCCTGAGCACTTAGTGATTTGTGTTAGGTAATGAACCACTCAAAACTCGTTACTCCATAAATCTGGTAGATTGGAAGGGGATTTCTTCAATGTTTGGTTTGTTGCATGTGAGGAAATCTCAAGAATATTCATGTCTCTGTGACTGCCAGACTCTCTTCTTTTTACTCCAGTTGGATAGCATTTGTAATGTAAATGTTCTGTGTCTAAAATAGTACTAACATGGAACTGCAAGGTATCAGGCATTCTGTGTATTAATTCACCTAATTATGCCTAGATAAAGTTTCGGTTTAGCGACCTTATCAGGTGTAAGTGTTTCACAGATGCCCTCTTTTTGACAGTATCATGGGAAATGATGGCCCCAGCGATCATGCTTTGTTCCAAATTAGCTTATATTTAAAGTAATCTTAACTCCTTGAAATAATTTCAGGGTTTTGCCCAAATGGTGGCTCTCAGCAGCAGAGCTAGTTGTTAATGCCTTATTATATCGTGTGTGGAATCAGATGAATTTTATCCTATCTCATTGTGTGCTCAGATAGAGGAGAAAGTTGATCTGTCTCTGGGTTGTTCTTCAGTTCTTATGTTTATTTACAGCTCTTCAGTCTCATCTTCTGTGCGGTCCAGTAAAAACCAGGTGTAGAAATAATAAGGAACTTGATAGCTGCAAGCATCAGAGACAATCACCAGTTATTTCCCATTGCTACCATCGCACAGGGTTGCTTCTGTTTAAATAAAAACTACTTATGGAACTGGGATTTTGGTGTGCAAGGCTCTCTTGCTAGTTCTTCCTGCGGTGGTAGGAACTGGTGCGATGTTAAAAAACAGGTTTCTGTGTCAGAAACTTTGGAAGCCCAGTAGTATTTGCCATCTAGTTTGGAACTGCTGCCTGCCATGCCAAGGAGTCTCTGTGCACCATGTCTCTAATCTGTGTTTAATAGATGAAGAGAAGTACGTCCTGACAAAATGGAAAAACATCTCACACTGCCATTAAGTCACCTTAGCAATTTTCATATGGCTAAATCAGGGAAGGGACATTCTTGCTGTATGAGGGGATGGGCGTAGCTGGTGTAGCTACAGTGACTAGAGGTGGTCTGTTTTCACACTCCAGCCTGACAGTCATGCTGACAAAACTGTAGTCTTGATTTGCCTTGAATGGGATGAAGAAATAATTCCACAGCTGTTTTTCTCCTGTAAAATTCTTTGTAATATGCTTTTTCACTCGGATGTTCTGTGCTTTGGAAAGGGTACATGCATATTGATTGTTTTTCCTGCAGTGTTTTGACTATAATGCATTATTTTATGATTATGTATGAATTTTCATTCATTTCATTACTGATAGCTTCTTTTTTCCTGATATATCAAGGAAATAGAGCACGACTAACATTTTTTGTGATCTTACAATTACTAACTGTATGTTAATTTACACTTTAGAATTCATTCATATCTGAAGTGATTGTACTTCTGGTTTTGAATATAAAATGTATTTACTACCTGAAAAACAACAAATTGGCTTTACTTAGAGTGATGAGTTAGAAGAGCTTGCCTCTTCTTGCTGACAAAGCAATCCATCTAGAGTTGCGTGCATTTTTCAGTGAAGGAGTATTTTAATAATGCGCTGCCTTTTGACAATTCAGATTTTTCCTACAAGTACTTTGCATTGATGTATTTGGGCTTGTTTGTGTCCATCTTGGAGAATTATATGTGAAACATAACCCTCAGCTGGAAAAACTGAGCAAAAATGGTTTCACTTAGTAGAACTTAGCAACCAATTGAGAGATATGTACAGTGTTTGTATCACTATTTTTTTAATGCCGTAATTATGCATGGGATGAAATAGGTCCCTGAGAATGGTATTAGCACTGCTTTTTGAGTAAGGATGTGACTATTGTATTCAGCAGTGACATGAAGCAAAATGTGGCAGGGCACTTCAGCATGATAAAGTCACTGTGTGCTGTGTGACATCAGGAGTGTGGAACAAGCTGGAGAGGCAGCAAAATAAAATACTGAACACTATGAGTATTGCAGCCACCAGCAGTGGAATTGTTCAGAATAATTAATGTCTGTGGTGCCAGTCAAACCTTAGACAAAAGAGATGGGGGCCACAGATGCTGTCTCCCTGGAAATACACAAAATGAATAAAGAAGGTGTGCTATTGCACGAGCAACCTGTCATCATCAAACGATGGTTCTTCGTTTTCCAAGAAATATGGACCAAATGGAGAAGTGGAGCAACCAGTCTTGCAGCTTGTTATAACAGGACTCATCTCAAGAGGGATAGCATTTATCTCAGCCGATTGGTCATATTTTTAATCCATCTCATCTTAATCTCAACATGTAATACAGGTCAGATGAATCACTTCCTAAATGTGCTGGTTTCTCTCCATTGACTGTAATTGGAATCCAGATGACTTCTGCAGGTGTGGATGTCTATGTAAGAGGCATCTCATTTAGTTTTAGGTGTTTTATGTCATTGGGATTCTCATGTGCCAAACCCCAGTATCCCTGTCTTGAAATTCAGTGGACCGTAGTAATGTTAGAGATCGTATTTCAAGAAGAGAAGAGAAAATGTATCAAGTTTTTCCATGAGACATCTAATGGTATGCACTTAGAAATTAATATTTTATGAGACTTTGAAGTCTGTAAGACAGGCTACTGAAATAAGCAATGAAGGAAAGGAAATTCCATATTTAAAGCTGCAGAGCCAGAGCATTGGTATAACCTTTAAGTTGTGATCCAAATGAAAGATGCCTCCTCAATTATAGCAAAAAGATAAGCTGAGGCAAAATAAGTACAGAATTGTAACCAGAAGAATAAGTTCCTCAACACAGATTATAAGAATAAATAATTTTCAAATTTGGGCAGATGGGCACTAGCCTGGAGAAACTGCAGTTCTTAAATATATTTTCTGTAGTCAGTGACAAAAGAAGAAATTTTTAATGAAGGCACCTGCTGATAATAGTTAATGAGACTGACTGAAATGACCTTCTAGCAGAGAAGAGTGAAGTTAGAGTTCAGAGACACTAGGTGACACAGAAGACTTCAGGAACGTACTCTCTTCCTGGACTGATCCTACTTTGGGCTCCATGAAAGGGACTGGTAAGACAATTCAGGATGGACATGGATGAGGCTAAATTCAGTTTGTTTTGTGTGATTTGGAAGACTGCTAAACATTCAGCCAGTTCTGAGACCTGTCAATTCTGAGATAACAACATCAAAGCTATTAAATTCCTGTTTTGTATAATGTAGAGATTTTATCAGCGGTAAGGACAGAATATAACCATAGTTCAGGTTGAGATGGACTATTCATACACCCAGCAGCACTCTGTACTGTAATACAGATTTGTTGACACCCATGTACCCATACGTGCGCTAGGGTACAGCTGAAACAAAGTAGTGGTTTACATTACGATGGGTTATGGTGCTTACTTGGCATGTTATTATTGTTGCTATTTAAATAAAATCCCCTGAAGTTCATTTCAGATGAGACTGAAGTAACTACAGTGCCATAATACAGTTGTTAGGAACATTTTGTTTATGTAGAGGTAAAATATTATAGTTTTTCAACCGATTGCAGACTTCCTTTTGTGGACATTTTTAATTATTTCGGACCAAATCCAGTTCCTAGTAAACTTGGTAGGAATCTTTCAGTCAGTTCCAGAGGGACTTGTATGAAATTTCTATAAGTTTTTGCAGATGCCAAGTTTTATGAAGTTGACATTTTAGTGATTGCTGTGTGCATGATACAATGAGGACCAAGACTTCCTTTGGGATTCTGCATAATACATGCAACGCTGTGCTTTGCCATGCAGTCATCCTAATTGGATGGGGTAATGCGGAGGTTAATTGGTCTACCTGGCCACTACTTTAGAAGTTTTTTGTATGATAATGTAGGAAGTAAGGGGAATGAACAAGAGGACCTGAAATCTTAATCCACGAGCAACAGTGTGACTGAACTAGTGTAGCAAAGACGGGGTGGGAGGACAGGGAAGAGGACAAGGCTGCTCCTGTTGTATATGGGGTTCAGACGCTTGTGCTGTGACCCAGCTGTAGAGGGGTTTGGACATACTGATGGTCCGTGAGTCAGACCAAAAGGGGGAAATCTCCTGGGCTCCGTTGTTATGCAGGCATTGCATGGACCACCAAACAGAGCAGGAAGGTGGGGATTTTTATTGTCAAGAGTATAGGTGATGGTGGTGATGGAAAATTTTAATTAATCAGTCATCTGTTGGAAACCAACAAAGGAGAATACCAACTGCCCAACATGTTTTGCAATGCATTTATGACCAAATTTTGAGATGGTGAGAAAAGCAATTGAAGGGGAAGCTATTCTATTTGATACCAGCTCTAAGGGAGAAACTGTTCAAGAATAGGGAGCGGAAAGGCAGCTTGAGTGAGAAATACCCTGGGATGACAGAGTTCATGTATTTCAGAAAGGAAAAGATGTTGAGTAAAATAATCAGAACAACAGATTTCAAGGCGATATGAAAGGACTGTGAGCATAATCTCTTTGGAAATGAGTCTGGAGAAGAGAAGTTAAAGGCATTGGTTGTTCTGCAAAGAAAAAATACAAAGAGAAAAAAGGCAAATTGAGACAGCACAGGAGAAGGATAAAACCCACCTTTCTGAAATATAAGCACCTTACTTATATCAAGCACAAGAAGGAACCATGTAGAAAGCTAAAAGTTTGGATTATTCGGAACAAGTGCAAAAGAATAGCAAAAGATGTAGAGAAGAAAAAATAGTCAAAGAAGCCGAGGAAACGTGAGCAAGAAAAGGCTGTGTACAGGAAAGAACATGGGTAGTAACAGAAATTGTTCTGGAATTATATTTCTGGTAAGAGCATGTTCCAGGAAAGCGTTTCTCTGCTGCTTAACAGAAGCATAACAGTCTTCACTAGTGGTATTAGAAACATATGGAAAACTCAGCCTAGAGTAAAAGACAAATCAGAGAGTACTTAATGTGTTAGGTGTTCGCAGGCTAGCTGTGCCTGAGACATGCTATACTTGGGAACTGGAAGAATTGGCTAAATCAGTCTCAGGTCTGTTAGCAATTACCATTGAGAATCTGAAGAAGAGAAATGAGAGTGTGTGAAAAAACAGAAAAATAGAAAAACTGATCATTAAAAGGGTGGGGGAGCTATGGAGGAAAGAGGCCTATCACAAATTTACAAATCATTTTTGTTTCTAGAGAAAGTACAGGCAAATATTCAAATGTTTTCTAAGTACCTGGAGGAAAGCAACAAACAGCAATCAGCATAGGTTTGTTGAAACTATCTAATACCCTATAACAGGCGATTAAAACTCGTGGGTAAAACAAAAGGAACAGATGTCCTGCATTTTCACTTGAAGAAACTTCTGAATGCTGTCTCACAAGACTCCCCTATAAACAAGCTAGGGACCATCAAGCCATGTTTTAATGTAAGTTGCGTGGGATATACGTGCAAAACTGGTTGGATAAGGTAATGCCCAAGCAGCTCCTGCTGTTTCACTACCATGGGTGTGTTCCACAAAAGTTTATTCTAGGTAATATTCTGTTTTTTCAGTAATAATCTGGGTTATGTATTAGAGAGTATGCTTATTAAATTTGCAGTTGTCACAGCGTTGAGAATGGATGGGAAGGATGCCGGAGAAAAGAATTTGAATCAAAAATGATCTTGACACACTGGAGAAATGGCTTGGGTGATATTTAATAAGTGTGTCTGGTACTACACTGGAGCAGAATAGCTGTGTACAGGGCAGAGGACAGCTGGTTAAGCAGTGGGTTTTGAAAACAATCTGTAAGTAATGAATATTACATGAGTAAACTTAATCAAGCTATTGTGAAAAAGGTATGGTTGGATGCAAAAGACATATAGCCTGCAAAATGTATGGAGTAATTAAACTGTTGTTCTCAGTACTCTGCTTAGTTCAAATACTGGGTCCAGTTTTGAGCATCACACTTCAATAAAAAGTAGGGCTAATTGGAGAGAGTTCAGAGGATGGCAATGAGGATAGTTAGAGAACTGGAAAACATTACTTCTAGGGAAAAAAATCGAAGAACCAGTATTATTTACCCTAAAGAGTAAAAAATAAGTAGGAGAGAAAAGTTTTGAAGTGTGGAAAAAAAGGACAAAAACAACCGAAAAACCAAACAAAACCCCAAATGCCAAAACCCCAAACCATGTGGAACTTACAAGGATGAAGGGAATGATCTGATCTCTGCATCCAGTATGGATAGCTTAAATTCTAACAGGAAAGAATTAGTTTAGACATAAGAAAAAGATTTCTACTAGTAAAGTAAGATCACTTAGAACATGTTAGGTGAGAAGTTTATAGGTATATGAGGGATCTTTTAAAACACAGAAAAAAACCAACCAACCCCATGTCCAAAAATGATACAAGCGTGGCTTTTTTTCACCGCAGCTGGGAGCTGACCTGCTCTGGACCCTATCAGCTGTATCTTCTGTGATTCTCTGTTGAGTGTGTTATATTACTATGTATTGTTACGGTGCTACACAACGTATTTTCTGTTCTGTAAATCTTGTGAAACAGTATTGTATGTTGAATTAAGATTATACTTTTTTTTTTTTATTTCAGTGTGTGCAGAAGCCTACAATCCCGATGAGGAAGAGGATGACGCAGAATCTAGGGTATTTAATGCTTTGAGTCAAATACTTATTTTTTCAGTTCTCAGGCATTAAATTTAGGAAGAAAAACGTAACCAGCGTCACCACCATTGCTTCCCAAAATTATCCTTATTATAATATACTCTAACAGTCTGTGGGGTTTTTATGTTAAAGGAACATTTAAAAATTCCCTGCAATAGTCACCCATGTAGGACCTAATGTGAGTAATTATTCTAAATTACCACACCTTTGATACATGGTTTGTTAGGGAAACATTTTTGTGCAATTGCATTTGCCCAGAGAGCACCTGCTCCTAAAAGTGCTTATTTGGTGTCCTCATAATCTTGAAATAGTTTCCTCAATATTCTAGTATTTTTCGTAAGGCAGAAATAAGGTAAAATGTAAATCACTAAGATTCTCAAAGGTACAATGCAATAGCTAATGAACTATATGTATTTCTGTTACTTAACGTCACCCTTTTAAAGGCATTTACTTAGCTTTTAATATGAAATAATGTACGTATGACTTTTAAGACAAGTTTAAACGTTTGTATTCTGCCTAATTTCTGGCTTGTAAAACTGTCAAAAAGGTTATTTTATAGCATCACAGCTTTGAAACCTAGCATACCTTTTTAAGCATATGAGTTGAATAAACAACTTGATTGATACTCACATTAACCAGACATCGGTAATTTAGTAAATCTCTGGCTCACTTGGATAGTGTCAAGTCTGTTGTTTACTCTGTGAAACTTCTGATACAAATTTAACACAGATACTGTTTCACAAAATATTCTTTGGGAAGTAGTCATGGCAAGTGGCTAAATGTAACAGTGCTGCTTTTTATAAAACATGCATGCTCCAGGCTGGCTTGCAGAAATGAACTGGATTCTACAAATGTAAAGATTTTGCTAGCTGAAATACAGTGCTTTATTTGCTAATGCTATGGTGATAAAATGTTATCATTGAGTGTTTATTCAAATCCTGACAGCTTAGAAATGAAAGTGTTATGAAGCATGGCCAAAATATTGTGTAAAATGATTAGCTGAATTAGCTCAATCCTTCAGCTAGTGCTGCTATTTAACCTTTAAAGGTTTTTTCTATTATATCCCTCAGATTATTCACCCTAAAACAGATGATCAAAGAAACAGACTGCAGGAGGCATGCAAGGACATTCTTCTTTTTAAGAACCTAGATCCGGTAAGAGTTGCTTTGTAATGAGCAAAGTTTAGTGGCGCTGCTGAGAATTAATTCTCTTGAACTTTTCAACAGAAGTTTACAGATCTGACTTTTGTAAGCTCTTATGTATGCTTTCTTGACCATTTCATAAACTCCAGAAATGCCATTTTTATAACTGGTATGTCATATATAGACCCTTTTGTTCACCCCCATGAATGATAGTCTTGAAGTACATTAATATGAATGTACACATTAATATGATTGTAAAGTATTTTATTTTCTTATTTTAAATCTTCTTGCTGTACATTGATGTACATAAACTAATCAGTTAACTGGAATGTTTGATTCTATTAATTACTTTTTATCATCCAAAAATGTGCTGAGTGCTCCACCAAAACCTAAAATTACCCCCAAAGCCTGCAGTTTAGCTGTAGATGTAATTGAACAAACAAGTTATGAAATATAGGGAAAGAGAAGGGCAATAGCAAAGTGTTTACATTATTATTTCACTTAATACAGATATTATAAAAACGCTACAGATATTTATTTTTTTTCTGTGCAGATAATTTCCTTCTATTGCCTATAAAAACAATTACAGGCTTTTGAGAAAGCTCAGACGTCTCATCTGGATCAGACAAAGGTGATAATGCTACAACAAAGCACAGAGTTGTTTAAGGGAGAAGGCGAGTGTATCAATCAAAACACGTATACCGGGGTTTGGATGACTCACAGCACACCAAATGCTTTCTCAAGAGAATTGATTCAGTGCTGTCAGGGGAGGGAGCATGGGAGAAAGGGAAATAATTATGTAGAGTTTTAAGCATGAGAACAAAAAGTTTTAAATTTGATTCAAGAGGAAGCTAATGGAAAGACCAGCCTGGAGCTCTGTGTGGAAGCCAGGGGCTGTTGCAGGGAATGCAGGTTAATTCGTGCTGTGGGTTTCCAGCTCCTGCTTTTGCCTGCACCGAGGCTGAGCCCTGACCCTGGGTACCTGTTCCCAGAGGGCCTGAGGAGCAGTGAGCCACAGGCCCACAGCTTTGCAGAACCCTGGAGTTGGAGCTGTAGGAAGGCATCAAGAGCCTCAACGTAGGTGCTAACGTGTGCATTCCTGGGACGCTAGGAATCCTGACACAGAAGATTTCCTAACTCCCTCCCTCATGCTGTCTGCTCAATGGGTAGTTAATTAGCTGTTCCACTATATTGGTTGAAGCTAAAGTCACCCAGACATTTGTCCCTTCCACTCCTGAATTATTTTTCTGCATAACTTAAGGGACAGAGAGTGGTCTGTGGGCATCTGCTCTGAATGTGAAATTGCTTTACTGTGTATTTTCCTTATTGTTGCTGTGTCTCGGCTTCCACTTGGCTGGACCATGGTTACATTAGCCTGCCAATGGCATTTTGGCAGACCCCTCTTGGTTAGTGTCAGCAATTCTCTCTTATGAGCCCTGTGACCCGATGGATTATCGTGTGCTCTTAGCAACTGCTGTGATGTTAATTTTGAGCTACTGCTTTCTTGGTTCTGGCTCTACACAGTTTCTTGGTAGTATCTGCTTATAATATCAATCTTCTGGATGAGATCCGCTTTGCCTTCCAGTGAAAACTAGATCTTCTGTCTAAATAGTCATCAACCACTTGGTCTATAGGACAGGGATCTATTGGCTTCGTATCAGCTATATTGTAAGGTTGCGTAGATGTAGAGGATTAAACTGTTCCAGTGTGGACACTTGATATAACTCTTCCAAGGAATATTGAGGGATTACTTCCCCTGTTTGTGGAGGTCTGCTCAGGACTGTGCTGCTGTCTCGATACCATATTCCCTTGACAGTTTGAACTCCCTTTTTTCTTTTTGATTCTGAATCAGTTACTTGAAATTGCAAATAGTTCCCGCAGTCTGTTCAGGTGTTTAGCAGAAGACTTCTTAGCCGAGCGTCCCCTTGTGGAGCTCTGCAATCCAAAGCCTTGAAATCTGCTCTTGGGATCTCCCCAGTCTTGTTTACTCTTTGCTCAGATTTTCCAGTGAATTAAGAACACTTTCTTCTGCTTTAAATCCTTCACAGGGAGCATTCTGAATAGTTGAATAAGATAAATTTTGTAAAGGATTTTTTCATTAGAGTAACTTTACTCATAAAAGGCATTGGAAAGCTACTGAGCTCTGATCTTCAGAGTTCAGAGCAAGGGTATTAAAATGTAGTGTTCTTCTGTCTGTCTTGCTCCTTCTGTGGAGCCAAGATCTGTAATTCCCAGGGGACTTCTCCCACTCCTCTTTCTTGTTCTGCTGCTAGGCAGTGACTCAAGAGCTCTGCCACTGTAGTTGCAGTAATTTAAATGTTCCTATCCCAGCTCTCTTCCTCACCTCTGCCTCTCCACCCTGTAGCACAAGCGCATGCAGTGCCAGCTGCTGCAGTTCGGTCCCTGGTGTATTAGCAAAAAAACCTCCATCTTGGAGAGAGATAATATCTTCAGTTGCTAAAGCGAAAGTCTTTGGAACAAAAGTCAAGGTCTATATTGATAGCGTCTCCCACTCCCACTGTTTTTTTCTTGCATTGAACTTCAGCCTCTGTCTGCTATATGTCTGTCTATGAAAAACACGGTTTCAGAGGTCAGTGAGTTAGAGGGGAAGAGACAATGTAAAATGCGTAATGGCTTTTCCCTGATGGCCTCTTAGCAAGGTGTTGAACACCATTCCTAGATAGGGCACTGCTCTGAAACACAGTATAACAGTATGTCCTAAGGCATTATCAGAATTGCGTTCAGTACATGTTGCTAAATGGAGTCCGCATTTTCTTAAAACTTATCTAACACACTGTGTTTTAATTTGAATGGAAGGAGAAGATAATGGTATCATTAAAGCAGAAGAGAAGTTGCAGCAGTTAGGAGGTAACTTACAGCGCTGCTCAGCGTTTTAATTAAAAAGTCCGTCTGACCAGGCAAGAGCTTTCACATACAAGTAAAAAACAACAGAACCATTTGAATGTGACACTAAATAAGAGAGAGGAAAAAAAGATAACCTTCAGACTTTGAGACGACTTAAGACTTCCTAAAGACACACAACACTGTCTTGAGCCTGCGTTTACCCAATAGCAGTGTTTAAATATCAGATAGGTGAACTTATGGAGAAGTATTTATAAATGTTAATATGTCACATATTGTCTCTGACAATATAGCACAGTCTAAAGGAATACCATCTCTGGTACAGTTTCCTGAGCAGCACTCTATGTTTTTAAGTCATAGATTCCTTAAAGTCTTTAAAGTTACGTGAATTTTCTCGAAACTTTCTTTAACTCTGTAGATTGATGAGGAAGTAACTGGTCAACTAATGTCAGTTCAGCAAGGCATTCCTGAGTTAACTCCCTTAAATAAAAAGTGCTTTTGAAAATTTATATGATAGCATTTTTTTTCCACCTTTCTGGGGGCTTAATTACTTTCCATCTGGTGGCTGTCACTCAATGTCAGTTTTAGCTAGTGTGTAACAGTATTGAAAAAATTACTTGAAGAGAAGAATATGGCTTGAAACATGGATGTACAAGACAAGGAAAAGAGGTTTTTGCAGAGCTCTTTGGCTGCTTTTTACAGGACCAGATCAGGAAGGAATCAAGAGAAATTCCAGGAGCAGAACTGTGAATTAAAAGAGAAACAGGCATTCAGATGTTTGTTTTCCTCTCCCCACACTGTTAATCTCACCTATGTTAGATTAACCCATTCCTCTTCTAAAGCACCTCTTCCTGTTCTTCTTCCCAGAAAACCTCTTCCTATTAGAGCAGAGTATTTATTGTTCTTCTTGATTGCCTGCCACGCCATTGTCAGAAATCCTAGTGTTACGTTTGTTCTCCTAGGATTGACATGGTTCTTCAGGCTGCTTGCTCTACATGCATGCCCCAAGCATGTTACCCACTATGAAGCCTTCTCCTTCGTGCTCCAGATGCTGGAAGTTACTGGCAGTGGAGCCAGAAGCTGCATGCCCTCTTTCCCCTCCACTTTGACTTTGTATAAGCTCGCAACGAGAAAACAAGATGATGATAAGTGCCTTGGGCCATTGTGGAGGATGATCCCCGAGTCACTATTACTGGAATTTGTCTGTATTCAGCCTAACAACTATTTTATGACTGGAAAGAGTATCAGCAGCAATGTGTCTAGTGGCCAGTGCAGCCTTCTACACTTCCTTTTTACAATGCAGTTCAGAGAAGTTATTCTTTTGGTTTTGTCTTTTAAGAGGAGACTTTGCTGGAGCTGATTAACAACAGACTATTTGGTGTGGCTGTTTTGGCCCATAGGCCAGCGGTGAAAAAAACCTGATTAACCTATTATAAGAGTAGCAGGGTGGCTCAAGGGACTGGTGCCATCAAAGCTGTGCTGCACCCTTGCATTTAAAGTTTGAATTCTTTCTTTTGCAAAAATTCACAAGTGATGTTAGCTCATCTGTTCTCTTTCAGGGAAATTTTATTTTTGAGAGCTTTGCCCTGCTAATGCTTGTAGAGAATATTTCAAATAGGTCTTGACCCTTTTCTAAAAGGTAATAAATTATACATACTCTTTACAAATATGCAAGAGCAATTTCTGGGCATATTGCCACTCATGCACCTGGGGAATTTTTATAGGAGAGCACAAATATTGATTAATCAATTAGAATTGATTAACTCGAAGGAAGATGAAAGAAAGCATAATGCAACTGTGTTTTATGAATAGTGAACTCTTAAACTTAAAGCCAAAGCATTCCTTGAGAAGTACTACTAATGGAAGAGTCTCATAATGCTTTTATGTTCTTAAAACTTCTGGTGAATTAACAGGAATACAGATATATAAGAAAAAGCCCAGAATGCCTGAACATGTTAATATTCCACCCTCCTAGATGTCACAAAACTCTTTGTGAACTAGTGGGTTCCCAAACAAATGGTACTGGACTTAATCCTCTATTTTTTTACCAAAGGCAAAATTAATGCTTGCATCAGATCTAACAAACGGAGATTCTCTCTACCTTGCCTATAATCAATTATTGAAGATGTTCTACAAAAGAACTGCCCAATGCAAGGTGCCTTCAGCTTAAGAATTTAGGAAACTAATTGCAACTCTGAATTATTTCTGCTATTTTTTAGCAAACTGCTAAAAAGTCAGCCAGCTTGCTCAGAGTGGCTAGTTACAAAATATAAAAATGTCACTGAGTCTGATTAATGTACATGTGCGTGATATATGAGAGGCAGGATACTAATTTAAAATACAACTAGGTGGAAGAAGGTTAAGGTAAATTCTCAAGCAGAATATTAATACTCAGAAATATTGATTATACCTCAAAATATAAATTAAATTCTTTAATAGTGAAGAAATAAATGCCTTTTGATTGGTTTCCAAGTGGATATTGCACAAGGGAGCTAAACATTCTGAACTGGATCAATAGCGCTGCTAACATTTATATCACAGTTACAGGGGAGTATACGTACATGATTTTGTTTGGAAAAACAAATGCGGAGAGCTCGAGACATGAATTCTAAGATTTACTCTTCCTCTCCAAGGTCCTGACTTGTTGATTAAGACCTCCTTTTCTTCCCCTGGTTTCCTTCCCTATGTTTTGCTGGCTTTTTCGATGTCTGTTTTGTTGGCTTTTTTTTCTTCCTATTCTGGTATTTTGTCTGCTTCATTACCCTCTTAATGTCATGCTGAGCATTACTTTGTTGATATTTCATATTGCTCAAAGTGAGGATAAGTTGGCCAACAGGATACTGTTTTTGCTTGGGCTCATTTTAGTACAATAATTGTACGACTAAGCACTACAGTGTTTTGTGAACTCTGTTTGGGGCAGTGGAAGAACTGTGGATTCACTTTGTTCATATGATAGCTTTATGGTTGTGTTTCAGAACATTATAATTTTTACAAGTCATATGAGATAGGCAAGTCTTCTTCCTACTATTGTACTGAAGTGCAAGGCAATCTGATGCTGCTTAGGTTGTGCAGGATGTCTTGGATCTTAAAGGGAAATTAACTCAGATTTCCTGCCTACCAGGGAGCACTCCAGCAGCATCCTCATCCTTCTTTTGGGGAAATTCCCAAAGCGTATATAATCCTAATTTATCATCACTGGGATTTAACTTCATCCAGTTTAATAGTTGTTGGAGCTTACCAGCTCCTGTCAAATGCGGGATTAAGATTGTCTTGGTTTGCTGTCAGAAGCCACTTAATTTTAATTGTGCAAATGTAGCTGTGCTTTCTGTGTCCTGAATACCTTTTCTTAAATAGTGGGGAAGGATATTTTTCAGAAGTTACTTTTTACATTTGTCATTGTCATGACTTTCAGTGATGATTCTGTCCTACTTTCCATTTTATCCACAGTGCCTTCATTGATTCAGAATGGGTAGCACTTTGTCAGGCAACGAATGTTTGTATTGGCAATTCAAACACGGATGCTTCTCGGAAGCCCTGGTGTTTAGGAGAGGTTGACTTTAGTATGGAGAACTTTGTTCTTTTTCCTTTACAAAATGGCTTACAGTAAATCTATAAACTGATACTAAGATGACACCTACCTGGCACAGTGGGTACCAAATCACTTCGTAGTCTGGCAATTAAAAGAGCCATTGGCATTTGGGAAGGACATGTCATGGTCTGCCAGCTCTGCTGAATGAGTCAAAAGCTGTCTTGCAAGGACGTGCAAGTGGCTGGATTTTTAATCTGTGTGAAATGTATACTAAATAAAATGCAGATTTAATTATACTCAATGTCCATTATCTAACTGACCTTTTTTCCCCCCCAAGAATTGTCTTCGGATGTTTGTTTTGTTGACTTGAAAGAAATTGAGGCAAACGTGCTATTTTAGAATAATGCAACATATGTCTGGAGAACAGTACTTTATGTGATACAAAGGATATGTTAGGAGAGCTGTTAGTGATTATTTGCAGTTTTTCACTCGACCTGGCATGAAGGATGGAATCAGACACTGTTCCAGGGGGTTGTCCTTGGTAAACCAGTTATCATTACTGTCTGGGGCTTTGTTGTTCTCAATCTCATGTCATGTCTTTTTTCGTAACTGATTGTAGACATGCACACAATTTTGTACATTTCAGATACGAAATAGCACTATATCAGGCTTGCACACACCTAACTTATGCGTGGGCATCACCACAGGCCTAGATTCATAAAGGTACCTGGTATCCAAGTTTCCCTTTGGACACAGTAAAATATTTCTTAACTCTAACAGAATGATTCATAAAACCTCTGTTTAGGTGCTATACTGTTCATAGGCTCCGTGATAACTACCAGAGGTATTTTTTGGCATTGAAGTTCTGCTTCTATGCTAGTGGTTCATGTAGCCACCCTGGGCTAAAGAAGAAGACCGAGCAACTACTTTTTGCCACAAGTGTGAAGTATTTACAGTAGTTAGCACATGAAAACTGACAGAGAACATCAGGCTCCTAGTGAAGGTTGATGAAGAGCATCTCTGTAACTGCCGCTGAGGAGAGAGAGCTCGTGAAGGACAAATTGGGAGAGACTTTGCAGTTGAGGTAGTTTGTGCAGGTGGGAGTTTGAAGGGGAAATATAAACAGCGCGCAAGATAGCGTGGGACTTCTAGAGCTGGTGCAATGACGGTGGTGATGGGCCACAGAGAGTGCTCCCGAGCACCAGCTGGACCAGCCAACCATGGCATATCTAAAGGTTTCAACCCGGATCCATAGATAGGATGTGGCCATCTCTGTCTCGGGCTGCTGGGAGTGGCATGTGTCTCTCCTAAAGGCTGGGGGCAATGGTGGCTTCACCTGTGGGAGATGTGCTGTGGCCAGAGTGCTGAGCTGCTAAGGTGAAGGAACTGCAGAAGGACTACGTAACACTACACGGGACAAACAGGAGCTTTACAGTATCTTTCAGGGGTCCACTGATGAGACACGAGTGCCTTTCTACAGCACATGGAGGCACCGATCTGTTGACCAGACCTGCTCTCAAGTGGTGCTGTGACAGGATAAGGCACAACACACACAAACAGAAGTACTAAAAAAAATCTGTTTAACAAAAGCCTTTTTTACTGTGGGAGTGGTCAAATGCTGGAACAGGTTGCTCAGAGAGGTTGTGGAGTTAATTTACACGTTTGGGGACTAAAGAAATAAGAATACCTGCTAACTTTTTTTTACTAGTTATCAGTTATAGTCACATGCCCTTCATATTAAATGTTTCCTTAGTTCAGTATTTTGAAGGCTTTAGTTACAGTGAAAATGTCATTTGATTGACTAGAAATACAGATTTTGTTTGTATTGTGAATGTATATTTCAGAAAATCTGATTTTGCCATTCAGCTGCCTTGCTTTTAAAGAATTTAAAATATTTTCTGTATCACAAAGGATGGTGATCAAAGTGTGCTTTCATGGCAACAACCCAAGTTTCTCACAATTTTCTCAAAAATGTTCCTTTCTTGAAGCATTTACGTGCTTCACAGTTTAGAATGGGAAAAAATATATTGTGTGTATTAATCAGAGTATGTAAATAAACATTATGTAAACAATCAAATGTCAAATAATTTAAACTTTCAATTTGGTAATTTATATTTGTGGAATTCATTATCCATATTTGAAAAAGCTGTATCAAGAGAATGAAGTTTTAGCAGAAGTCACAAAGATTGCACAACATATATGTTTAATACTTCAAATTCTTTATAAATTTTGTCATGTTTATAAAGTATCATTCTTTAGAATATGGATTACCAGATTGCCACAGCATTGCATATAGCAGATTAACAAACACTGATATAAAAAACCTCTTCCTGTTTGTACTAAATGCTTCCTCCAATGTATTAAATAACTTCAACTGGTTTTTTTTTTAGAAAGGGAACTCTATTTGTGAATTCTACTTGGTTGTCTAAAAAAGTCATAGATTTACTTACCAGAAAAGTTGTGTGAGTTTGAGTCATAATTATGAGACATGAAAATGAAATCTGAGATGAAGCACAGTGAAAAAAGATTATAACTGTATGTATTATTCCTTCAGTACCACAAATAACCATCTTTTTAGTTTATTCTTTTTTTCAAGATGTCTTGGGAGTATTTTAATTTCCAAGCATCAGGGTCTGTATAATACATTTTTCTTGCATTGCTTGCATTTAGAGGATAATGCGTACCCTCTACCTTCCCATAAAGCGTGTTTTTACTTGTTTTCCAATGGCAGCCAAGGGCTGTTTGCTGGGGAGCCGCTTTGCCGATTCAGATGTAAAGCAAAGGGAAGGGAATGGGCTTCTTCAAACGCTTTAGACAACTAACTGACATTCGGTCAGGTTTGCAGATTCTGTAGGAGTTCCTTTTAGTTTACACAGAGAAACCCGAAAAGACCGAAGTAGTATTACCTATGAATTTAAGCATGAGAGTTTTTAAAAGGCAACTCCTGTATCTAATTTTCAGTCTCTCCCAATGGTGAGCGCACACTTTTCTCTTTCTCTGAAATGAACTATAACTCATTCACTGATAGAAGAATGATCCCTCTTTTTGCAAATGCCTACCTGTCGATACTAAAAAAGGCACTAAGTAGAGAACTAGTTAATTATTCCTTGCTGGCCTAGGTAGGCTGCGTGATGCCTTACTGTATTTTACCATGATCAGCTGTACTGAGGATGGACATGCTATTCTATTGTTCTTTGTGCCCACACGCGATGAACTCTGTGAAGTAAAATTGCATTTAGCTTCAGTTTTTAAAAAAAAGGCTTGGGTAACACCGCTCCACTGATATTTTTAAAAAGTAAATGAAGAAATTCAACAGGAGAAGGCTGGAATTCATTCCACCTAATTTTATCTGTCTAAAAATTGTCTAACTCTGAGTCACAGCAGATCTCTCTGTCACCAGAGGAAAGAAAGGGGAATCTCTAGCGAATGCTCCTGAGCTATCTAGCCTGGCTATCTCTGTCCATGGGCTGCAGAAGGACTCCAGAGGACTGGCTGAGGCTGGTCTTGCTTGGAAAGGCAAATGCCCTTCTTCAGTGGCTGGAAACGCTGTGAATTGAACCATTGTAAAATGCATGGGGATCTAAATCCACAGGCTTTTCTTTACCGTGCTTTTCACTAAAACCTGCTAGTTCCAGCATGATACGTACTTAATAATTTTCAAAAGGTAGAGGGTAACTTTGTGTTTATTATCAGATTTTTAGACATATTGCTAGATAAACTGAAAATAAAATTTGAATTAGTAAGTTATCTTTTCAGGATTCATATTGTTAATCCATAATGAGCTGTGTTTGGGGTTTTTTTATGTGAATACTAAAGTTTTAGCAGATTTACACCAAATTATGTGATTAGTGATTTGGTTTTGTTATTAGACAGTCATAATTCCGATGTTGGCATTTTGTTAGTCTGTTAACATTTCTCTCTAAACATTTGTATTCCATTCAAATTAACAAAGTAGTTTTATAGCCCTGTGTAAATTCCTACTTCCCAATGAGCCCAGTATTTCCTTACTCAGCCAAGGCATTGCAGACCTTTATGATTACATCCATCCCAACATTGTGCAGGCATTGTATAATTTAGATTTCCAAAATACTTTACAATAATTTTGAACCTGTAAATACTGTAAGATATTTCTGAAGACAAAACCAGGTAATTTTTTTTTTTTTTTTGCAGTAAGGGATACAGGTTTTTTTCTTTTAACTGTATAATGTTACACAGTTGTGAAGGGTGAAATTCTATCTTTGGATGCTCATGAGCAATTTATATTGCAGACAAGATACACGTTATCATTCACAGAGACAAGAAGGGAAGCTGGGCTCTGAACACTGGAAGAGGAAAAAGCTAACACTGAGTGCTAAATAAAACTGTCTTTCTGATTGATCCACACATTTCTGTAGCACAAACATTTTTATGTCTCTAAGCTTTATCTCCATATTAGGGAGGCTGAACTTTGAAGAGTAAAATTTTTTACGACAGATGATCATTTCTTGTCTTTGTGTTCTTTTAAATAGGAACAGATGTCTCAGGTGTTGGATGCGATGTTTGAAAAGCTGGTTGAAGGAGGGGAACATGTCATTGATCAAGGGGATGATGGTGACAACTTCTACGTCATTGACAGGTGAATCGCTGTGTCTTATTATAGCACAAAGGATTATGTAAAAGTCTATTGAAAAAAATTAATTTCTCTACATACTTGTATTTAACTCTTACATGTTTGAATGGCAGAAAGAAAAAAGAACGTACGTGAACCAGTACAGCTCTGTCTGAGCTACAGAGAGTGGTTTTTGAAAGGACGCAGACTTTTCATATAGAAATATATCCGTGTCCTCTTTATGTATTGCTAGATCCCAAAGGCTGGTTTCTTGGGTTTTTTTCACACAGAAAGAGAGCTAACACAGAACACAATGGGAAAAGTTTTACAGCTCAATATTTAGAATCTCCCTGCATTTCAAGACTATCTGTAGACTATCTTATTCACATGAATATTATTAGACCTTGAGTAGCTAAGGTACTGCTCTTCATTTGCAGGTCTGTGCTGAACAAAGCAGGAGCTAAGTAAAATCATAGATACTGGTTACTGTTGAATCCAGTGAGTTAGGAAGAGCATTTACTTCAGCATCTTTCACTAGTGTGTTGCCACAAGCCCCAGCCAGGCTGTCCCAAAATACCTCTTCTTATTTGTACCTTTAGTTTTAGGCTAACACAGTGATTTGTGAGAGTGTTTGAAAGGAATATTATGCTAGAGCTCTAAAGGGAATGCAAAGCGGTTTGATCAGTGTAGATCGGTATAACTGGCTGGTCAAAAGGGGTGATTATCCCACTGTATTTAGCATTGGTGCAGCCTGACCTGGAGTAGAACTGTGTGCAGTTCTGGGCCCCACAATTTCAGAAGGATGCGAAGGTCCTTGAATGCATCCAGAGGAGGGCAACAAAGCTGGTGAAAGGGCTGGAAGCAATGTCCTGTGAGGAGCAGCTAAGGACTTTGGGCTTGTCCAGTTTGGAGAAAGGAGGCTGAGGGGTGACCTCATTGCTCTCTCCAGCTTCCTGAGGAGGGGAGGTGGAGAGGGATGTGCTGAGCTCTTCTCCCTTGTGTCCAGTGATAGGACGCGTGGGAATGGCTCAAAGCTGCACCAGGGGAGGTTTAGAGTGGACATTAGGAAGGATTTCTGCACCAAGAGGTACAGACAGGTCAGGTCAAACACTGGAACAGGCTTCCTAGAGGGGTGGTCGATGCTCCGAGCCTGCCAGTGTTTCAGAAGCATTTGGACAATGCCCTTGATAACATGCTTTAAATTTTGGTCAGCCTCAAGTGGTCAGGCAGTGGGACTACATGATCGTTGTAGGTCCCTTCGTAACTGAAATAATCAGAAGATCGTAGAAATCTGTCAGGATTCTTCACTGAATAGTCAATGTTTTTCAGGTTTGTGACCTTACAGTTTGTCATCTCTTACCCAAAAAGCTGCAGGGACTTCACAGTATTCTGTCAGCCTTGCAGCTTTTAGGTGCAGTGAATCACCTCTAAGTCCCTTATCAATGGAATCATTGTACAGATTTTTTGCATTAAATTCACATGATTTATCAACACCATGTACACCGATATAAATATTTGGCACTGAACAAAATGATGGCTCAGCATCAGTGGGGATGGCTGTGTTACGTTTTACAAGATGCCAGATTTTACTGCTTTCCCAAAAGAAAGAGTAATTATTAATTTAATGATGGGGAGAAGAAGTCAACATTATATTGGGTAAATACATGATCTCTTTGTTTTGCAGTCTTATTTTGCTTTTCATATACTTTCCTTCTTTTTCCTGCATCTCCTCTAATTATTACATTATAAATTACTACTTCAAAATATTTTAAATGTTAAATAACTTGTATTATTTTTTAACAATCATATCGTAGTGATTTTTGCAAAGACTTGCTATGTTTGCATTTAGTGTGTTTAAAACAAAATTAAGAAATGGATATGAAGTTTGATCTTCATTCTTAATAGTTTTAATGATCAATAGATCACTGCAAATCCAATCTATCTTTGAATTGAGTTAATGTAAAAACTATTAACCCTGTCCTTCCTTTTGAAAAGGAACTACTATTATTTATGGAAGTGATTGAGATGTCTGTGTAAGGTGTTTAATGTAATTTAAGCAACTAAATATATATTTCAAACTGTGTATCTTTGCAATTAATATTACTTAAAAAATATAGTGAGAGGCTGCTTATCAAAGAACAGAACAGGATTCTACTTGCTGTGTTTATATATTTTATTAACAGAGGTACATACGATATCTATGTAAAATGTGATGGCGTTGGGAGGTGTGTTGGAACCTACGATAACCGAGGATGTTTTGGTGAATTGGCCTTAATGTACAATACACCCAGAGCAGCTACAATTATAGCTACCTCTCCTGGTGCCATCTGGGGTTTGGTAAGTGAAATACTTGTTTTAACATATTATTCATTTGTTTAAAATACTGTATATAAATTGCACTGATATGCTATATCAGCATACAAAAAAAAATAATTATAATTTCAGAAAGTTTAATTTTAAAGCTTCTGAGAACTCCTGACACAATACTGTCTTTTTTGAGATCTGCAGAAGCAAACCTGAGGCTTAAGAAAACACTGAGAAGTGTTTTCTTAACACTTAAATGTTTAAGAAAACATTTTTTTTTAATCTTTTTGTTTTATTCTGTTTTAATGATAATTTCCCAAATTGCAAACCACATGACAATTACTTAGACACATATATAAAATGGTTTTCCACATTTTCATAGGAAATGGTTTTGGTTCCAGAGTAAAATTCAAATATGAGGTTATTCACCAGTGTTATACTATCTGGATCTTTGACAACAGTAATAGAATTTACCAAAAGAATAAAACCAGGATAGCCATCTTCAGGGTGTACATATCAATCTAATGACTGATCTTAAAATAACGTTTTCCTGTTGAAGTGAAACGCATGTTTTTTCACCAACTTAATCCGTATGACTTTTGGGATCCCGGCAGAGTTTAGGATGCTGTAAGAATGGTTTTGAATCGGGTTGGGTTGTATGGGCCAGCAAGTCTCACCTGTAGCTGTGACGGCTTGCAAAGCATTTGACCTCTGTCTGTGACCAGAATACAGTCATAGGGAGTTAAGAAAAACCAGCATACATGTAGTTTTTCCATCTGTCTGCTTCACTTAGATTGCCAAATACTGAGGAATGTCCAGTTGGCTGTTAAGGGTAGCAATGAGCCTTGTTCAAGGCAAAAAGTGGACTCTGACCCAAGACCCAGGCCCATGTATTTTGGTTTTGTTTGTGTAATTCTATAAAAATGTCTTTCAGTATGTATCAATATGTATGGCACCTCAGGATAGTGAATAAACTTCATAAATTAAATATTTAAATATTGCAGATTTCTTAAATACCTTAAATTACCCACTCAGCGTTCGTGTAGCCAACCTGTTTAAGGCAAATTCTGTATTCTCGACCAAGGGGCTGAGAAGCTTTTCACAACCTGGATCGGATCAGGAGCTTAACTTTAGAAGCTCTCGATTGACCTCTAGAGGAATCTTTCTCAACTGACTGTATGACTAGCTAGCTAGTTTGACAGCTACATTGAGTAACTAATACTGGGTAATTTGAACATATTCAGACATTTCTAAAGTGATTTCTGCCATATATGTATTTTCTGTTAAATAAACTCTTTTTTTCTCTTTGTGTTTACAGGACAGGGTAACGTTCCGAAGAATCATTGTAAAAAATAATGCCAAAAAGAGAAGAATGTATGAAAATTTTATTGAGTCATTGCCATTCCTTAAATCTTTAGAAGTAAGATTTCTACTGCATTATTTTAGTGGCTGTATCGGAGGTACCTGATATGATTCTGCTTTTGCAGTGTTTAAATTTAGAATTAAAATTTTCTCAACCATATTTTGGAGAAAGACCATGTTTTTGATATTTCTAAATTTTCAGGATAAGGAACTACTGTTAATACCGTATTTTTTTTATAAAAACACTACTTTCTTTTACCTTCATTTTCTGAAGCTTAATTTTAGTAGATATTAGCCAATAAAATTAAACAATGACTTAGGGAGTTTCAAAGTATGTTCATTTAATAGCTGTATTTTTACATGCATGCTTTTCTGAAAATAATTTTTTAAGACTTGGGATATATAGACTACTTAAAACGTGGAAGCTCTGATAAAACATCTAGCTGTTAAGACTAATATACCCTCTGGAATGTTATTCAGCAGTTCTTCCTTTTTTAAATCATTGTCGAAACAGGAAAATAAAGATACACTATTCTGTGCAAAGATTCATGCAAAGAAATATGAAAGGGCTTTCTAAATATAGTAATGTTAACTAAATATTTCTTACATTTTCTTTTTTTAAATGAAGGTATCTGAGCGTTTAAAAGTGGTTGATGTGATTGGCACCAAAGTGTACAAAGATGGAGAACAAATCATTGCTCAGGTACAGTTTATTCTAGGTTTAGTTTTTCTTTTCCAACAGGTAACAATTATAGTGTTATCTATAGACAATACATACTTTAAACTATGTTTTTCTTTGTCAAACAAAACCCAAACAATCTTGCATCTAAGACAGATGATTGTTTTGTTTCAGAAGCTAATTTTTCACTTATGGTACTTTGGAAAACATCGTTTTTTCGGTATGAATAAAGGAGTCAACCTTTTTAGTATACTTAGAAATTCAAACTATATAAAAGAATGATGGCTTGCAATAAGGAGCACTGAAGACTTACCTTGTTTTTGTTAAAATATGATAAGCTTTTGAAGAAGAATGCAGAAGTAAATTCTTCAGGGTAGGCAACTGAGATTCTTGCCCCAAAATAATTATTGGATATGAGATAGCCCTTGGAGGATTTTTATACTGAAAACTCTGTAAGTGAAGTAATTTGGAAGGAATACAGTGGTGGAGAAACAGGAGGAAGGATCCTAAAATCTTCCATAACATTGTTTTTCTCTGCTTTTTGTACAAGGCACAGTCATCTATGTCTTTCCATGAAGAGGCCTTGCTATCAGTTCCGTATAGATGTTTTGGTTATTATGTGCCTTGAGTATGGTTTTCACATTAAAAGTGATTTCTTTTGCAACAAGTATCAAAAAGATGAGCTTCAAGGCACTGGCTGCAAATATTTTAATGTTACTATAAAACTAAAAGGGAAATTTCACATTTCCTTTACTCACTTTATTTCTTTTTTCTTCTACAGGGTGACTTGGCTGATTCTTTCTTCATTGTGGAATCTGGAGAAGTAAGGATTATAATGACAAGAAAGGTAAACATCCATAAAAACCAGAATTATTTTTTTTAAAATCTTGATGTGTTCCAAGTGTTAAACAGTAATGCTACCGTTGTTACTAGTTTTGCTTATACAATACTGAGTTCAGCAGATCTCTCTCTCATTCTCTCTCTTCCTGTCTCTTTCTTTTTTACCTGCTATTGCAGGGTAAACAAGATGTAGAAGAGAATGGAGCAGTTGAAATAGCTCGATGCTCAAGAGGACAGTATTTTGGAGAACTCGCTCTTGTAACTAACAAACCACGAGCCGCTTCTGCATTTGCTCTTGGCACTGTCAAATGTTTAGGTATTGTTCAATAATATTTTATATGTAATATAAAATGTTACATAATATATCTTGGTTGTTTTTACTGTGAACTCTGTCTTTCTACAGAATATGAGGTTTAACTACATTTACCCAAATAAGATTAAGTACATCATCTATTACTGTGCATTCCTATTTACGTTATTTGTTGCAAAAAATATTTGCAATTTACAACTGGTATTAAACACAAATTCTCCAATGTTTCTCTGATCACATGGAAGTAAAAATTCTTTCAGGATAGTACAGAGAGCATTGCTGCAAACCATTTATAGCTATCAGATAAATGTCTAATAGTCTGCAGAAGGGTAAAGTATTTATTTTCTTAGGAGACTGACTCTTATCCAAGAAATAACTGGTAAAAATTCTATCCCATTTAATCACCATGACTTAAGCTTTAACAAATTCTTTGTCTTCACCAGCCGTTAGTTTAATCATTCCATCACACTGTAGCCTCAGGCAGGGGAAAAGCAAAGACCAGAGGAGTTGTGCTCATAACAACCCTTCACATCCATTGCTTTCCATGGTCTGATGATTAGCTCCTAAATAGTTGCATCTAATTATGGAAAAACTGTAAACTGCAAAGACAGATTTGGCATTCTTGAATGACAGTTTGATTACCAAATCAGTAACCAAAAAGTTTCTCACTTACTCGCAAAGGTTTGGTTTTCTTCAAATCCCTATCTCCAAGCAGACAGAGATGATCAGGCAATAAAGGTCAAAGATGATGGAGAGGAAAGGGTAAGAGGCAGTGGTGAGGGAGCGTTATTACCCAGTCCGGGTGAGTCACTAAGGTCTCTGGCGCTTCCCAAATAGCAGAGATCTTGAACTTTTCTTAGGAGCCAAGACACTGCTGGCCATCAGGTTGGAAGCTGGTTGAAGTATGACATTTCCTCCCTGGCCTATTGGCTAGAACTATAAAGGATAACATTATGTGATCAGGTAATGAAAATATTGTGGTCGGCTATGCATTGGCATTGCATGTGAATTACTGTCTCCAAATTTCTGTACGTTTGCTGGGAAATACATATCTATTATAATATCCACTCTGGGTGGAAGCAAGTAAAAGGAGCAAAGAAATATGCCAAGTTATACCCCAAATACAGCCAACAACATCAGCAAAGGACGTGGGGTTTTTTTGAAATCTCAAGGGTCTTAAAACTGTACTCTCTGGAGGAATCCAGGCCCCTCCAGACTTCTTCGGCAGCTCTTGGGTGACATCAATCTTAATATGAAAATATTTTCAAATCAAGAAATGTGGCAAATTCTAAGTTTATTTATGAAGTTTCAAGACAGCAATGTGTTGGTTGATCTTGATTTTGCTACGGTAAGTGATTCTTTTCTGTGCAAACGAGGTATATGCATCAGAAGTATCTATCCTGTTGTCATTTAAAATTTTACATTGGAATGTCATAAACAACAAGACGAACATGTTATATTCTTTTTCTTTCTCTCCTCTTTTATCTTAGTTATGGATGTGCAGGCATTTGAAAGGCTTTTGGGACCTTGTAAGGAAATTCTGAAAAGGAACATTGCAAACTATGAAGAGCAGCTAGTTGCTCTGTTTGGAACAAACATGGACATTGCCGATACCAGTGCATGAACTAAACATAGGAGCAACAAGATCTGTTACAAGAATATAGCACAGTAGTGGTTAGTCCACTGAGAAATTGTCTCTCTTCCTATAGATGCCAAGCATTTTCTGTGATTTTAAGAACGGGTTTGGGGGTATTTTTTGGACTTATTACAGTGGAAATACTAGTAAATAAATCGGGAACTTAATAAACTGTGGGCTTGATTTTTGAAAGTGCTTAGCATTGATGGTTCCATCTGGCATTAAACGTAGTAGCGCAGCACTTTTGAAAATCAAGTCCTTTAACACAGCATTTCCTTAAAGAGTAGATTTCAAAAAACCCACATGCGATGAACTTGTTAAACCAGCTTCTGTTCTTCAAAAAGGTTACAACTTTTCTGGAAAGACTGTTAGTTTGAATGTGATATGTTGAAAGTATTAGTGCACACAAAGTGTTTATATGTATTAATACAGAAGATATAAAGTAGATATTACTTTCTGACTATTAACGGTTGTCATGATTTTATGTTGCATTTATCACAGATGTAGTGAATCACAAGACTAATCGTAAGATAAAGCATGACGATGCATTTTGTGTAACGCTCATGAGCCAAATTTGATTTTTAACATTTTGTAATTTGTTTTAAAGTCCTCTTCGTTTAATATGTCATGTTTCAGCACGACATTGTAATATCTTATGCAATTTAGAGGACTTGTATATTTTTGCAATAAACTGCATTTTTTATTAGTTACATGTATTCTGTACAGTCTAGAGTGAGAACAGCTGACAAATTAACCTTAATGCTTTAAAAGCAAAGGCATAGGTCATTGTCACGTTCTACCTAATCATACATAACCGATATTGTTTTCCTTTGCCCTTGTTTTATATTTATGCATTTTGTCTTCTCTATCTATGCTTGTTACCTAGTTAGTTTTTTTAGATCTCACCTTTTTTATCTGTTAAATCTTTTACCTATTTCAAATGAAATGATCTCTCTTCTTGCAGTCTAATCTTAGCTATCAAAGAGCGAATTCAGTTAGTGAAGTCATTGATACTGAAAGCCATGCTAAACTAAGCTTGTCCTTGAAAAATCCTTATCAGGAAGTACAAAAATATTTTTAATTTGAAAGATCGATACTTCAGAAGCTTTGCATAAGTCTGGAAAGTATGTCATTGTTAAAGCTAACGTCTTGCTTTCAGAAACCTGTAGGTTATCGTAAAATAATGTCTTTTTAGCCATAATAGCATGGGATACCTTCTGAGACTGAGGAGAGAGAATATCACCTTAATTAGGAGCGCAAGGCTCATTGCTTACAAGGGCCTGTGACTGGAAATTTCAGGCACAGTCCAATTTTAATACTACTTATTGACCTATCTGTTCATGTACATGGGAAGCTAGTGCACATAATGGCCATGGGAAGTAGTTCTGCCAAAATGATACCACAAGAATTGTAGGAAGGCTGCTTGTGCCCACTTTCAAACATCTGAATTGTAACATCTTTCCTTCTTAGATAATGACTTTTCTAATGCCATGTATTTGTGTATGTCAATGTAATTATTACCCTACAGTTAGTTATATGTTCTGACAATTTATATAATCATACCTGTATACGAAATTATGATTATATAGTATAACAACATATAATTTATATCATACAGTATGGTATAGATTATAAGTCAGATTTCTAACAAAATACAATCTGAACAAAATTTACAAATTACTTCTTTTTTTTTAACCTAGAAACCTGGTATGAATAATTGCACACATGATAACTTGCCTTTGTACTTTTGATTTATGGAAAAAAGAGAAGCTTGTTATACTAGAAGGAAATATCAAGTAACAAAAATCTACACTCTCGTCATTCTGTATGCTTAATCTCTAAAAGCTACCTATATTTTGCACTAGCTTGATGTGATTAAGAAAAATGCTAGAAATTACTTGTATGGCAGTAAACTACAATTGAGGCCATAAATGCCAGTCACAATATTTTCAATATTGTTGGTTATATTTAAAGTTTCCTTACAATAAACAACACTTTTATATATAAAAATCTATGTTTGTTGATATTGCTGTGTTTTAATTGCATTTTCATAAAGTTACAAGTGACCTATTTATATTCATTTATTAAAACATACATAATTCTTAATACTTTCATGGTGGATTTTCATAAATGATGTTACGTGGATGCTCTGTCTACTCAGAATAGATGACGTTGGTGTGGTAATTGTCATAGTTACTTTGTATTTGATGATTTGCTTGTAGTTTTTAGCTGGGAAAAAGCTGTGGAGTGACAAATTTAAGGTAATCAGAGACTTTGGATTTTCTGAGTCCCAAAGCACAACTTCATGTTGCAGCAGTTTTATTGTGTTGCTCTTGGGGACTGGATGATTTCTGGAATTTTCTTTGTTGGTGAAGTCAGGGGGGTTTATGCAACAGTAATAAATCGTGATTTTGTAAGTTTTGTCCAAATCATTATATCCTTCATCAGTCAGCACTTGGGATTTGTCCTGAATCTGATTTCTCCTGAAAAATATGTACACTTCAAGCATGCCAGTCTTCTGTCATAAACGTGGCAAGTCTTCATCCCAAGAAGGAAATCATACCAAGTCACCCGTTTTTAATGACCTTTGGAAAAAAAGGTAGATAGTTCTAATAATTTTAAACAATACTATGTCATGTTTACCTTATGAGACTGTCTGTGCCCATACTTAGATTACCGGATGCTTCTGTTATTAAAGGTTTTTATCGTCCTTGTTTATAGTTAGGTTGCTAAAAGAACGGGACTTTGGCAATCGTTTGGCATGTGCGTGTTAGTTTGTTTCTGTCCTCTCTCCCCAGCCTCACCAGAGATTTATAATTCTGCAGATTATTTAAATGAATATGATAGGTGGCTAAGTTCTAAAGAGGAAAAAAAACCTATGCTCTAATGAGTTTGCTGAAAATAGGCACCATTGGGTGAGGAGAGAAAAGCCTGAGGGAAATCCTGTACGAGAAGGGCACTCATGGGCTCAGATGTTAATAAGCAAAAGAGAATCCACGTGGCAGCAAATGTTTACAAATGCCTTAACCATGGGAAAAAAATTCGACCACAGCCCTAAGTCAATCACAAGACACAAACCCTGAGGAAAGAGAGCTTCCTTGGGCCTAGCGCTGATGCTGTCACTTTTTAAATGTAATTTGTTTGTGCTTCATGAGATTTCATTCAAGTTCATCTGGCATAAACACTTGTGAAATCATTCCCTTCTGTGCCTCCCCTTGAGGTCCAGAAGTGACTGACTGTGGAAGTCTTGGGGCTGTGAAGATCATTGTGAAACCATCTACAACCTAAACCACTGTCTCTCCATCTTCTTTCCTTGTGTTGTCTTTCGTATTCAGTAAAGACTATTCTCGTCCTGGCTGGAATGGTGGGTTTGGTTTTGCTTTGGTTTTGGTGGTTTGGTTTTGTTTGAAATGTGTGGTGCTTTAAGCTTTCTGTAAGGTGACTCTGGGATCAGTTACACCATGGTTTGTGTCATTTTGTAGTTTATGTCGCACTTCCTGTGGCAAGCTTTATTGTTTTTCAATAGCAAGAATTCCCAGTTGTGCAAATCATTATCTGCTGATCATCGCCTGGCACATCAAATTCCTGGTTGTCTTTTTTTCCAGACACTTGCAGCATGTGACAGCTTTTGCTGAACAAAGTGGTTGCTGAAAGTCGGTTTGCCACAGCACGGACATTCTTACGTGCTCCTGCTAGAGTTTTTGCGTTAGTTCAAAGCTCTCTTCATCCATTCATACATCTGATGGTTATGGGTGTGTATTTTCGGGGGACTTTCTAAGATATTTTCCTGTGTCTGTTGTCCTCAAATAAGTATTACTGCATATTTCTCTGGGAGGAATTGCCTCTTTGTATGCTGAGTATGTACAGATCTGTGCTGCTGACTGTCTTACAAAACTTAGGATCATTTTCAAATCATTTTGAAGGTTTGATTTCCTTCAGAAAGGAAAGGTCTTCACCAAGCCTGCTTCCAAGTTCTTAATCTACTTTTTGGCTCAGAAAGATGCTTAACAGGCTGGACACCCTCCCTTCATGGGCTGAAGGGAAGCTGAATGATCTTGGTAGGATATGAAAAGCCTGAAGAAAATTACTTTTTAACATTGTCTCCTCCTTCACCCCATTTCTCTCTTTCTTTCCCTCTAAATTATCGTTATTCTGACAGCCCCAGGTGAAGAGCCAGTAGCAGCAGGAGAATGTAAGGCAAGTGGAGTGACTGGCTGTCGTGGTTTGGGCTGGATTGGCCCAATCAGGCGGAATGATGAATGCTCTCTCCCTCTCCTGCTCCACAAAAGGGAGGCAGGAGAGAGAGAAATAGAGAGACTTAAGAGTTTAGAAGGAACTAAACTACTGTAATGAAATATTAATAATAAAATAATACAAAGAAAATAATGAAATATATACAAAACCGTATCAAGCTCCCAGGATGACAGTCACGTCATGGGTAGGCACTGGGGAAGTCCCAGACTGGACTCACTGATGGACGGGAACTGGATTCCAAATCTGGATTCAGGATCGGGATCAAAGGCAGGTGAACAGACAGAGTCCTCCTTGGACACTGACCATTGAAGAAAGAGGCTGACCCTTTGGTCCCTCAGATCTTATACTGAGCATGAGGCAGATGGGATGGAACACCCTGTTGGTCAGTTTGGGGTCACCTGTCCTGTCCGCTCCTCCCCACAGGTGGGACCCCTCTGCGCTTTTCCGCTTCCAACACTCCAACGGGGCAAATACCAAAGTTGTCTGCCCTTGGTCGTCGTTATAGCAATAAGTATAAGCAAGAGCCTCTCTGCATCCTGTGCCTCGGCATCAACTATAAACATGGGTCTTACTACTCTGAGAGCAGTTTCTGCACAACGTGCTGTTAATTTCAGCAGGTAGAAGAGGCCTAGCTAAAAAGTAAAGTTACTGAACAAAACTGGTCTTGTTCTACCTCAAACCAGGCCACTGGCTGGGTCCGTACTGGGACGCAGTGGCCTGGTTGACTAGGTAGCAACTCGCTCTTCCTCGTCCCCTTTGTCCCGTCCCTGTCCCTGCTACGATGGCAAATCAAGCTGAGCTGGAGTGCAGTACTGGTGTTGCTGTGGCTGTGTGAATACCACGGGGAGGGTTGTGTTTCTTCCTTAGAACTGCTAGAGGCATATGGATGTATGGGGAAACAGGGAAGAGACAAAGACAAGATAAAAGAAACTGCCCAGTCGAAACTGAAAAACTGGCACTAGGTTAATACTAGACCATTGTGACAGTATCTGCTGACTCAGTCTTTTTTTATTGAGGTAAATTAAATTAAGAAGGCCTAAAAATAGCATCGTGGCATGGTAAGAATACTTTGTCCTTTCTTCCTTGAAGGTATTGAATTGTTTCAACTGAGCAGCTATGAAGTTTTGGGAAAGGGTAACGTTCTGTGGAGGACTACTAACTCCCTGGTGGCCAAGCAAGCCTCTGGGACCTGCTGCCCCACATCTCTGAAGATGCTGGGAACTCACTTCTTACAAATGTCTTATTTTGAAGAAGCCATCCAACTATCACCAAGCTATATCTTCTTTTTCTCTTTGTTGCTTTGTCCTTGACAGGTGGTTGACGCTATCTTAAGCAACCTTAGCTTCACCGTCCCTTTAGTTTTTGGCTGCATCTGTATGGTTATATCCATCATTGGAAATTTTATGTGCCTGAGAATATTCACTAGTTCTGAGGCACTGAATGGCCAGCGTTCATACTATTTTCCAGTATTTGTGGGAATTCACTTATAAGCAGTATTACAAGCTTTTTTCCAGCTTTCCATATGGGGTGGCCATACACAGATGGCCAACTGAGAATGGTCAACTGAGAGTGGTCCTTGATCTGTGGTTGCTCCCAAACCACAATCCAAAAATTATTTACTATTGGCCCACGCATAAACTATGTCATGGCTATTCTAAAAAAAATTTACAGTACAGATGATGGTATTGCAGTGCCCAGGAATATTCCCTGGCATTTTAATTTACCAGCCAGCATAGAGGTAACCTACAGATCATCTGTAGTCTCTTCTTGGCTTTGTTTTTCTGCCAGTTTTGAGCTGGGATAGAGAGTTTTCTTTTCTATCGGTCTTCGGGATTGTTTCTTGTTATGTCAGGGCTTTATTTTTCTAATACCACTGTCATTTTTTGTCTTGCTTTATCTTTGTAGGTGATAAAAGATTAGCTAAAACTGGAACCATGACATGAAATAAATTTCTCGTAATTCCTGACCTGACTTGCAAGAAAAAACCAACCAACCAACCAAACAAAACCCCTCTCTGGTCTGGTGTTTGTCCTGTTTCTCCCCAACTTGAACTGCTGCAGGAGACAAGTGGAGTTTCCTTTCTAGCACTCAAGAAAAAAAGATCTTTCCTGGGAGCAACAAGTCCTCTGTTCCTCTGCTCTGTGTTCTCAATGGCATCCTCTGTGAAAGAGATGCAAGAGGTGAAATGTGGGGGTGGGCATGCCGAGAATTGTCCATAGGAAGGCGGAGAGAGCCATCACCACTGCAGCTAGCCATAAAAGGCTGTGAGAAAGAGGGAAAGAGTAGCAATAGCTTTAGGAGATACAGAACTCGCAGTGAAAGGAGAAAACTGATGTGAGAGGGTCTGGTGGGAATGGCGCAGAACAGAGGCTGCTGCCTTGGGTAAAAGTGGAAGCACTGGTGAGCAGGGTTACTCTGAAGTTGGGGGAGTATCTAGTTAATTACTAAGCGTGGATGTCTACACGGGGATGTGAAAGCTCTTGCAGCAGAATTAAAATAATGATATGCTGTATTTCAGAGAGTCAGCAGTAGCAGCTGTGTCGTAAGGGCAGGACAGGACATTGGCTTTGGACGAGAGATTAAAAGTAGAGATAGGCACAAACCCAACAAACAATACGTATTTTACTAACATGACTCTGACCGTAATATTATGCATTTTTAAAATCTACCTCGTAGTTTCTTAACTTTGCATCTGGCCATTTTAAGAGATAAATAGCTAGGGTACAAATTTATCTGTATCTTTATTTTCTCTTTGAGTAATCTCTCCTTCTCATTTTGTGTTTCTTGGTAACGTGACAAGAACTCAGAACTAACACTTCCCGTTCCCCCACCTTATTTTCTACTTCTCCAACAACAGCAGAAGCAACTGAATCAGCAAAGCTACCAGCTACGTCCATGTTACGCAGTACTGATTCATTCTCTGAGCACTCATTCATTTGGGGCATGGAGTAAGGTGAGGTATAGTGTGCATGGGGGAGTAATGATTTAATTAGAGACTAGGAATACAGAGCAAGGAGTGTGGCATTGACATAATCTTAATTCTGAAATTTAAAAGATGCATGTTGGACTTCAACCAAGGGGGTTAGTAAGTAAGCTTTGATACAGTTTATGTGTCCTGCTGCCATCGACTCCATGGACTACCTGTCCTTTCACTCATTTTCTCTTACATCCTCCCTGAGTAAATGTTAATTTACTGTATGCAAAGGAAAAAAAGGTAGGCTTGAAAATAAGAAAGCGTTACGTGTCTGGTTTTAGAATCTCAAAGCAATTCAGACGCTCATCTTTACAAGATTTTAATCTCAGTCCTAGGTAGGATTCATATTTTTGTGCTTTCTGGGTATGCCATAGATGGTAAGTGCGATAGCAAGTTTTTAATTCAGCGGTGGTATTTACTTGTCTCAACCTGTATCTGGAATCTGGGCCAGTGGATCTCAGGGGACTGGGCTTCACACCTAACACTCGGGCGTAAGGTTTTGTAAAGAACTGTGAACCTTTACAGCAAAAAGATTTAACATTTACTTTGGGAAACAACGCTTTTCCTTTTGGGGAGAAAAAGTACATAGTGGGATGGAGATGTGCTCCAAAATGAGGTATGAACTTTTAGGCCAGGAGTCTTTTTCTGGAGAATCTGATGAGGCTTGAGACAGGATTTCGTATCTTCTGTGACCACTTGACCTGGCCTCTGCACTCTCCACCTCCCACGCTGCAGCAGACGGAGCTCTTGGAAGAGTAAACTGTGAGTTTCACCTTGCAAGTGGCTGTACCACAGACAGAGTAGCCTATCGCAGAAGGGAGACATCTGCATACACGGGTCTTCTGCCAAGCCTCCATCTGGAAAATGCAGGGTTCCCAGTAAAATTTATTATAAACCCAAGAAGCTTGGGTCTCTCTCCAAAAAGCCTAAAGGCTGTTTAGATGTATAAGGGAGATCAAAAGAGAAAAGGGAAGGGAACGAATAGCTTTGAAGTTAATTTTATTGTGGAGCGGTGTAAAAAAGACAATTCCTGATTTTACCAGTTTTCAATTTATTAAAAAATGTATTTTAGAGAGAGGATGACACGAAAGCTTTCCTATATAAAGATGTATCCATTATTTAGGAAAAGCCTGAATTCTAAACATAGGAAAAATCTGAACTTGTGGGATGTAGGGTTAGACAGTTGGTAGTGTAATAAGCTGTCTAGTCGCTTAATAGTCGAGTCTCAGCATTAATTTTCAGATACTTCCTGGAGGCATTTGTTCAAACAACTCGTCTTTTCAAACTGGGAAAATGATCTGTAAAGGGTTGGTTTGTTATGCGACTAAGCACGGATTTTTAGTTAAATCCCATGGGATTGGGTTTTCTACTTTTATTTTTTTAAGCTAAACTTGCACATATATGTATAAAAGGTAATAATTTTCAATTCACTCTGTGGAAGATACTGCATGTTTTTGGAAGTAATGTCTTTTTGAACAGTGTGTACAGCTGGCAATGACTTTACCAACAGGCAGACTATTACTTCTTGGAAAAGCCAAATCTTAAACCGATGCACCAGTGACATCTGCGCACCAACTGCGTTTTGATGCCAAGTACAATTTCGGGGTGTGTGATTTGTTTTTTCTTTCAAGTTGTGTTACCCGTGTAGACCAGTGGAAACAATAAAACCGCCCTTCCCTCTAGTGGCCACTAACAGCACGTTTCGTGCGACACAGCTTGTGGAGAACTCGAAATACAGAACCAATTTTATTTAAGTTGTAATAGTTAACTTTTGTTTTTGCTTATGTTAGCGTGCCTGAAAGTCAGAGCTTCTGTTGTGATTTGGTACCTACAAAAGCTCTGACGGAGGGTTTAGGACGCGTTCACCGGACTGGTATGATGTTGAAAACAGGGTAAGGAAGAAATGTTTTTCTTGGAAGAATCCCAACGGTTGCAAAATCTCAAAACTCTCCATCAGTTTCTAAGATCCTCTTGGTTATTTCTGATGTGTGTGTGTGTATTTATTTTGTAGTGGCTTACACACAGTAATGTACTGAGGAGGAGGATTGGGCCTCAGGAGTCCCTTCTCTCCATCGTCTCCCGGAGTTACAGTGTAAGCTGGAAAATCTCATCTCTCTCGTCTCGTTTCTCTGTCAGTAAAACAGAAGTAATGTCGAAGCAAAGCAGGCTGTTTATTTTGGCAGTAAGTGTATGGGAATGGCTGGGAGACACTAATGGACCGAGAAACCTGCACAGAGCTGGGGCGGGTGGAAATTAAAAATATTCCCCCCTCCCCCCAGCTCCTCTTTTGGACCCGAGCTGCCACCGCTGCCTTTTTACCGGCAGGAGGCGGGAGCGGGGACCCAGCGGAGCTGCTGACTCATTCACCGACCTTTGGCCACCTCCTGCGCCCTCTGCCCGCCCCGGTCGGCATGTGGCCACAGGCGACCGGGGCCGGGTCCCAGCAGCGCCTCGGAGCGCTCGTTACCGGCGGCACATCGCGGCAGGCACCGGGCACCCGCGGGGCTCGGGACAGGCCGGCGCCGCCCGGGGGCCCGCTCACCCTTTCCTCGCCGATGCGGCGGCTCCGCGCCCCGCCGCCATCTCCGGGCGCTCCCGGCCCGGCCGCCTCCCCCGCGGCAGCGGCGCGGCGGGCAGCGCCTCCCCGGGCCGGGCGGGCGCCGCACACGTGTCCCTGCGCCCCCTGTTTACTGCCCGCCGCGCGGGGCAGGCTGGGGGCTGTCGTCTCCGCGCTGCCCGAGGGGCCGGTGGCGGGCGGCGGCAGGGACTGCAGCTCCCAGAGTGCCCCTCGGCGAGCCGGCAGAGCCACGGGCCAATGGGGGCGCCGGCTGGGGGTGATTGACGTGCAGCGTGGTGCAATCCTCTGCGCAGAAGAGTCAAAACATGTCCGCCCTCCGGGCGGATTCCTCATAGGCAGGCCAGGCAGCCAATAGAAAGCAGCTGCGCCTTGAGCGACGTCGTCTCTGGCCACTCGACGACCGAGCACGGCCAGGCTCGGGCGGGACTCGGTCGTGGGGAGAAGGCGGGGGGGCAGCCGAGGGGAATTTGGTAATGGCGACGGGTTTGGTAAGTGCTGCAAAGTTCGGAGCTGCCGCTTCTGGGGCCTCGCAAGGCGGCGGAGAGGGGCGGGCGGCGCCCGCCGGGGGGGGGGGGGGNGGCCGGAGGGGAGCGGCGGCGGCCGCGGGCCGAGCCGAGGAGGTCGTTGGGTGTCGGCTTTGGGCGGCGGCAGGAGCCCGGACATTGTTTACTGGGCGCCTTCCCTCAGCCGCCCGGCGGGGCCGCCGCCCGCCCACACTGCTGGGCCAGGACCCGCGGGGGGCGCCGGCCGCCCTGGGGGCCCCTCAGCTGCGGCGCCGGACCGCGAAATAGAGCGGGGCTTGTCGTGTCCCCGTCGTGGCGTCGTGTGTGTGTGTGTGTCCCCCCGCCCCGGCTCTCTCCCGGGGAGCCGCCGCCCGCCCCGCTCTGTCAGAGGGCGCCTT